>MJUT01047780.1:12604-44991 GCA_002080005.1 Gigantidas platifrons | reverse complement strand
TACGTAGGTATGGTAGTAATTCTAAGTTTCCTCGTGGTGATTAGCGTCATCATCAGGATTGTGGATTATCGTGGGTTTGATCACCAATCATTGAGTTATGTCAAAGACTAACGAAATCGAAACTTGCTACTTATCAGCTAAGTACACAGCATTAAAAGTAAATACTGATTGCTCGCCATGATAATGTACCCGAGTGTAGCTAAATCTTGCTCGCCATGATAATGTACCCGAGTGTAGCTACATATTGCTCGCCATGATAATGTACCCGAGTGTAGCTACATATTGCTCGCCATGATAATGTACCTGAGTGTAGCTACATCTTCTTGTGAATTTTGAATAAGCACTATAAAAATAAAGCTCATTGTGTTCTTTTGTATAAATCACATAGCATCATCTCATCTAAAAGTAAGATGTTCCTGTCATAATATAGCTGTAATATTGTTCGCTTTGTGCTAAGCAACACTCATTTATTGTATTGACGGTTTGTTTAATTTTTGTTTTTGCAAAGATACAGTCAATATAAGAAGTATAATATAAATGTATATTATAAAAATCTCTTATTTCTCTTTTGAATTCATACCTATTGATAGTACCTGATACATACCTACATAAGTTAATATATTATTTATAAAATGATATTTGATATTAAAAAAAAACCTAGATAGAAACAGCTTTCGCTATGGTTACGAGATAAATTATGCACAATACATGGTTGTAGACTTACGCGTTATTGGAACCGCATATGCACGCAATGCCAAAATGTCATATAGTCTGTGCAGTATATTACATTGGCTTCTATCAAGTTTCAAGATTCAAGATTCAAGTTTCATGTTATGTGATATATGTTTCTATGTTTCCCGTAACGTAATCCTCTTTCTACGTCTATTGTAACACAATCAATGATATCATGATATATACACTTATTGATTGATTGATTATGATTCATTGGGTTATGATTATTGTGTTTAACGCCACTTTTAGATATATATATATATATATATATATATACTAGGGTACCATGAGAAAACCACAGACCTGTTTCAATTTACTGACAAACTTTATCACATTATGTTGTATCGAATATATCTTGTCATGAGCGGGATTCAAACTCAAAACTTTAGTGGTGATAGTCACTGCTTGCACATGTAGTTGTGAATCCAATTACCATAAAATTATGACCACGACGGCATCGATTGATTGATTGTTATTTAGCGTCATATTAGCAGTATTTGTGCTATATTCATGACGACATTGATTGATTGTTATTTAGCGTCATATTAGCAGTATTTGTGCTATATTCATGACGACAACCAGTTAACAAATAATTAATTTTTATGGTAAAAGTGGAACTCGGGTGGGAAAATATTGAGAAAATGCAGATATAATGAATAGAACCGGAAATTTCTGCCTTGCAACGACCACACTTAAAAACATGGCGTTGCTCATGTCTCCAGCGTAGGTGTCGTGTGGGTGTTATAAGACACGAAAGACAAATTCAGAATATACATGTAAGTATGTAGAGAGGGCATTCGATTATAACAAAATAATACGAAAATACGAAGACTGCAATAATCACTAGGAGTACACGGAGGAAGCACTGCGTCGATTCTATAAACTCTGGGAATAACTATATCACTGGTAAGGTTATACTGATTCCATCATTGTATTAGACCTGTATTATTAATAGAAAATGTCATCATTTTTATTATCCAAATTTGAAGAATGCGTTTGAACGGATCTATTTCTCTAAGTCGCTGTCATCAATAATCAGTTGGCTGCATCCTATTACCAAAGAGGTGTTGATTTCACGAACAACATTGAAGTTTGAGTTAACACTCTAGATTATGTTTTTGTTTGTTTTTGAAAAAAAAAACTAAAGGACAAGATGACGTCAAATACTCATGTTCTTATAGTAGTCTCACAATGAGAACTTTAGGCAGTGATATGCCGGAAACTGGAAATCATTTGACTAAAGAAAGTAGTTCCATTCTTAATCCTGGTTTTTGACGCCATATTAACAACATTATCTCGTAACAGTCAGTTGTATTGGAAAAGGCGGAGGAGGCAACAAGAATACATGGAAAAACCACCGAACCGTAGCGATTCGCTCACAATTTTATCGAGTACACCTCGTTGCGGGTGTTAATCAAACTCACAATTTTAGTGCGCTGATAGTTAGGCATTCATTGCCGAGGTAGAGGTAAATCTGACTACCATACAAGCACGACCACGACGGTCCCATATAAACATAGCAAATAGTGTAAATTAGACTAATTACATTGACGTATTTGCATCATATTATCTAAAATAATTATATGAGATAATAATTCTGTCTTTTACCTTAGTCAACTAGATAACAGTTATGGATAAAAAAAAGTCTATTTAATTATTGTCTGTATCAAAGGTCAGGGGAATCATTACGTCGTCTGTTACACTACACCAATACGGTTTTGAATTGAATGCGGTGATGTAGTGTAACAGAAGAAGATATGTTATTTCCGGAATATGAAAAGTTCCCCGGGAGATTTAATCCCGGGAGCTCTCGCATTGTAAGATAAAGCTCTACCAACTGAGCTGAAGGAGATTCCCACTAAAACATGCATATATCATCTCCGAAAAAAAAGTCCTCCATAGGATTTGATCCCGGGACCTCTCACATTGTAAGCCAAAGCTCTATCAATTGATCATGGAGTGACAGAGGTCGCCACTAACGCAGCCATGCGGTTCCTATAACCTTAGATAGGTGAGCGTACATGCCGTTACAGTAGAACTGATAAATACAGTGTACTCACACAAAACAAAGAGTTCGTTTGTACTGTGTTATTGTAATTGGAACACTGATGATCAAAATCAATGATAAAACAAATCGTAGATATCTTTTGAGGTCGTTATCATAATGAAAATATTTTTAAAAACATTCTCGTTCAGCAAATAATTTGTATGTTCAGTATTGACATTTAACATTTATTCATGTACATGTATTTACGCTATTAAGTCAATCTTGACTTTCCATTGATGACCGGCCATTCCTGCAAACGTTGGTTCCAATACGGTTGTTTCGAATCGTGTCAATTTCGAGCACGTTCCGTATTTTTGGTGTCATGACGTCTGAAATATTAGGCAGACTACTTCCGGTGTTTATGCTATAGCGCGACAACGTCAACATTACATAGTCGTAGTGTGGTAGATTATTATAATTGTAATGTGGAGACGCCAAGAAAACGACTGTGTAAATACTGGTGTTCGGTATCTCACTGTCTCTCTGATAACAGAAATATATCAAGACAGGTCGTTTTCCTTTCAAGATGCTGACAGCAGTAAATAAAGAAATAAAACAAATTTAATGTTAAACAAGTAAGTAAGTGTATGTGCATTGAAGTCTTTGATACAAATAAAATAATTTAATTGATATCTGTGTTTTACAGAAAAAAACCCACAAAAAAAACATTTTTATGTTGAGTAACGTTAAAACGACACTTATCGAATGGAGTTTCCGTTGCGGACATTAGTCCAGTCATTCTCTACCCAGAGTTGTCGTTCCTGCTACGCTACACAACATGTTGTGTAGCGTAGCAGGAACGACAACTCTGGATAGAAAATGTAGTCCAGTGCCTAACATTTAATCATAATCACGTGGTTTGGCAGACGAAAATAAAAATTTTTGATGGAATGGAAATGATTCGAAACAACCGTAATGGCCATGTAATTTCGGATGTGATGATTAAAATGTTTGATATTATCGTTGACGGACAACGGACGACGGAATGAACAAATACAAAAAAAAAAGAAAGAAAGAAAGAAAGAAACGTATTAATACGTTAAATAAAATAAGAAGTCCAGCTTTCATTTGTTTGTAATCGCTCGTTTTACAGTAGAGTGTTATGCCGAAATGATGAGCAATCAAATATTTTTGGCGGAAAAACGAAGCAAGACAGATAACGTCTGCTAAGCCTCCTAATTACAATCAAATGATGATCTTTTACATTTCCTTCCTTTTATTGTTGTAATTAAAATTTTAGATAAATTTTTAATTATGCTATGTCGAGTCTCAAGATAGTCATTTCGTGAAAGAAATGGCTTTTGCCCAAGACAAACAAAGTAATTTAATTTAATTCTATGATTTAAGTATTTTAGATGACGTTTGATCATCTTTTAATCTATAAATCAAAATGGCGGTAAAACTCGCTGTGACGAATTATTCATTTCAGTTTACAACAATTTTTATTTTCGTTTTAAATCCGAATCTAGTTGGCGAGGTGTACTCGATACAACGTTATGTAATAAAGTTTGTCAGTGCCTTGCGACAGGTCCGTGGTTTTCTCCGGGTACTCCGGTTTTCCCCAATAAAACTGACCGCCACGATATAACTAAAATATTGTTGAAAGTGGCATTTAACACCACAATCCTAACCCTTAACGCTCTAAATAAAGTGGTATGAAACGTGCATTTGGGGTTTAATTCAAATTGTATGATAATGATGTACGTTTCCTTTTGTTCCAAAGTCATTTTCAAAATGCGGTTCTAAAGAATTATGTCCGCCATATTTATCTGAGCAGACAATTATTTTGAAAGAATGAATGCAAGTCATATAATAATATAATATTTATCATAATAATTTGACAGAAATATGCAACTCTCAAATAAGCATATGGAGTATACATCTCTCAGAGGATCCGATATTCCAGAGTTGGTGGTTCATATCGAGATTTCCTTGGTAGATGGTTGCTGCTAAAAATGAAGCTACTCAATCAAGGATTCCTAGTGGTTAAGTGGAAGTCATCACTTCCCAAGTGTTACGGTCACCACCATGACCAGGTTAACCGTTACGGAGTATCTGTGTCACAAATGAACACAGATATGTCACGTTTGTCGTAATCTTAACCCGGTCCTTTTTTCATTGACGACCTATCGCCGGTTTTGTAACAAGAGTAACGCCACGGATGGCACGGATGTGGAACAGGAACTGCTTACCCTTCCGGAGCACCTAAGTTCACCCCCGGTTTTTAGTGAGGTTCGAGTTGCTCAATATTTAGTTTTCTGTTGAATGTTTTGACCGTTGTTTGTTTTTTTGTCATTATAATATCTGTCATGTTACAACATATTGCTTCATATTACCCATTTAGTGTCTTCAAACTTTTATTATTAAAGGAGCATTATCTGCCAAATCGTAAATTTTTGTTACCCATAAAAACTATCAGATATGATTGATGCCTTAATAAAACGTGCTTCTGTAACTTATAAATGTTATGAAATGTACGCGCATCGGGGAAAAACGTGCAACTATTCGTGTTTTGAGATCGATCAAGAAATGGACGCCATCGTATTAATTATCGACATTGTTCACGGAGTTTGTCGAATTGTCATTAAATCAGTACAACAATGCACTTATTTCTTATGTTTTGTGAATCTGCTTTTAGTCGGCGTTAACTACGGACAAAGAACCATGCAAGTTGGCAGTTAATAAGCGACACAATACAAATTATTCGTTTTTACCTGTCACTAGTAAGGTCAATTAATATTGCATACGAAAAAAGCGAGGTCAAATTATTTGCTTGCAAGCAAATAAGTAATCGATGGTAATTTTAATTCTCAGAAGGTGGAAATTGGTTCGATAAGCTGTTTAATGTGAAATATTTACCTTTATTTCATCATTTTAAAGTTGTTTAACAATTTCCAAAGCATATATTTTTTTGGTCAAAATCGTAGCTAATGCCCCTTTAAATGAAAGGAAAATAAGCTAAGGGTTTGATTGTTATAGATATATAAAGATAAACAGTTTTAACAGTGGACTAGTTACTGCTAAAATTAGAATTACGTTTTAGTTTTGACCCTTGAACACTAAATATTTAATAGTTTGATACAATTTCACACTCCTCGACTTCATATTACACGGAAATATAAGGAAGCATGTTATTAACATTTTATAATCAATTGTTTATTCATGAACTTTTATTTAGTCATATAAAACAAGGCGTGCGCTTATCTTGATAATTTAAACACTCATGACAGTTTATGGTCGGTTAATTTAGAATAAAACAAGAAACAAAATACAAACAAAACACCGGAGAAACCACAACAATCGGCGATTGACTAAACATACATTACGCCTAGATACGATCAGTAAGTTTACACTCGGTGGCCCTCTCGACGTGTTAGTCACTATAACAGTCAATGATTATTATTAAACGTATAATCAACAATGTTCTACTATATTATACACGGGTGGCTTGCTACGTCACACGCACGGATACTTGAACATCGCCTCGAGGTAGGTTTATGCAGTTGTACAATTTAAAAAAAGGAAAACTAACAAAACCAAGTAGTTCACCGAAGGGCCCACATATCAGACTTCATTATTAGCATACATTCATTGCGTGGAAACCTGTCAGTTTTGCAAACACTTCTGTACAGTTAAATAGGTTTTGTCTGAACGGTATCCGTGCCCGGAATTTTAACTGTACAGAAGTGTTTGCAAAACTGACGGGTTTCCACGCAATGAATGTATGCTAATAATGAAGTCTGATATGTGGGCCCTTCTGTGAACTACTTGGTTTTGTTAGTTTTCCTTTTTTTTAAATTGTACAACTGCATAAACCTACCTCGAGGCGATGTTCAAGTATCCGTGCGTGTGACGTAGCAAACCACCCGTGTTATAACGAATTTATTATGTCTGTTTATGTAGCTGACTTTTAGAGGAAACAAATGTCCATATGTTAACATGTTAGATTATCCAGACACGGTTAAATAAGCGTTAATTCTTACTCCATAATGATGTTTGCTTGGCGGAGAAGCAACATTGACCAGCTTTCATTCTACCGGATATCGAACCCATGATCTTCCGCAGTCGAGACGAGTACTGTAACCATTACACCACCGTCAAGGCGATTAAGGGTTCATGCTAAGCGTTTATCTCTGAGATTAATGTGTTCGATTAATAAAATACTAAGCACTCGTATTGATAATAATAAATAATCACTATATTTCTATAACACGACATTTAAAAAGTAATCGATGCTTATCACCACTGATGTTGTGAGTTCGAATCTCGATCAGGGCGAGGCTTACAACATTATGGTATAAAGTTTGTCAGTGGTTTTCTCCGGGTCCTCCGGATTCCTTCACCAATAAAACTGACTCCCACGACATAACTGAAATATCGTTGAAAGTGGCGTTAAACACCATAACTCTAATCCTCAATATAACAAGACATTTACAAACATAGAGGGCAAACATGAACAAGTACATGAACGTTACGTTCTTTGCATATCTTGTGAAGTTCAAGGTCAACAAACGATTACGACATACTAATCCTGGTTGATGGCATTTGTCAGTCTATCATGTTATATAAATCTTCTTAACTTTGACGTGAAGCGGATTGTTGCAATAGTAGCAAAAACGTTATGACCTTATAAGATAATTCTGTCACGTTTTTCATGTTGTCGGTTTTTCATGACAATGTCTGGTTATTTTTAAAATTGAATTACCATTGCTACAATAGAGACACTTCGAGAAATGATTCTGGACTTTCTGAATATGATTATGGCTTTATAAATAAACACGCAGAGCTACATACCTATTTTATATACGGCGCGTTTCTTGCAACATTAATCTGGTACTCTCCAAGTCAACAGATTAGAAAGCTATTATATATTTAAAAACATTTTTGGGAGCAAAACAAGCAAAGGGCATTTAAACAGGATAGTTAACATAGGCTAAGGTCACCTATGCCCGAGGGGACAGTCTTATATTAGATTAAATCTACACACATGTGTTCTTGAAACTACAAGAAATAGATTGATTGAAATGTGCCATGAAGTATATGATATGCTTACTTTTAAATTATTTGGCTGTCCAATCTTTTGACTTTGAACTACATGTAATTTGATGAAGATATTTTGAGAAAACGCTGAAACAGATATCTTGGTATATTTCTGTTTTTGCTAAGATGACTGCAAAATCTGCAAGAAGCCAAGGGACTTAGAACCGAAATAGATTGATTTGATTTGATTTGATTTTTGGTGTTTAACGCCACTTTCAACAATATTTCAGCTATATCATGGCGACCAGTTTTAGTGGTGGAGGAAGCCGGAGTACCCGGAGAGAACCACCGACCATGGGCAAGCAACTGGTAAACTTTATCACTTGCGGTTGCGAGTCGAGTGCATCCTTTTTTGTAATTTACAAAGCCGGGCGCGAACCCACGCCGTATTGGTGATAGGCTTGTATGAGTTGTTAGATCCAGCGACCTAACTCATTGAGCCACCCGGGCCCCTTAGAACCGAAATAGAAGGACAAGACAGAGAAGGCGATAACTAAAAAAAAATATGTTTGTCTTGATAGAGTTTATGTAATGAGAATGAAAAGTAGAAATTTCAAAATACACCATCCAAGACTAATTAAAAATACGATGCCTACATTATTCAAAACGACCAAACAAACAAAATCAAAAACAAAACAAAACAAAACAAAAACAGTTGACTAGATTATTTACGTATGTCTTACAAATGAAATGAAGATCGAGCAGCACGAATCCCACTAAAATCATGGGGCGAAGTCGAGTGCTCCATAAGTGTAAGCATTTCCTGCTCCAATAGTGGCACCTGTCGTGTTATTGTTAAAGCACACAAACTACGTACATAAACACAAATTACATAAATAAAACATGAAACTCCTATAAGCCAAATTGGATAAGACATCGTTTTACGCGGAAATAGTGGAGACATAAAAATCGAACAATATAAACAATACGAACCCCACTTAAAAACCATGACTGGTTACATGCGCTAAATGTAGAAAATTTGAGCAACAGTTTACTTTCTGATGAGATGATACCTATGTCAGCTGTGAGTCATGGACTAACATGTTGAACTGTTTCTGGGTCGACAATGTCGCTTCATTCAGACACAGAGCAAATTAGACGTTGTTCATTTTACTTAATACTGCGTGCTTACGAGAGCAACAACAAACAAATACCATTTCAATCTTTCATTTTACCTGCTCTGGAATTAAACCGATGATCTATCTCAAATCGAGTCGAGCATGCCAACCACTACATCACCGAGACGGTTCATAATGGAACTAATATATTAGCTAATTTACTGTGTTGTGTTTTAGTGTTTTGTTTGTTTTCGTCTTGTGTTTTGTTTGTTTTCGTCTTGTGTTTTGTTTGTTTTCGTCTTGTGTCTTGTGTGTTTTCGTCTTGTGTCTTGTGTGTTTTCGTCTTGTGTTTTGTTTGTTTTCGTCTTGTGTCTTGTGTGTTTTCGTCTTGTGTCTTGTGTGTTTTCGTCTTGTGTCTTGTGTGTTTTCGTCTTGTGTCTTGTGTGCTCAATCTTGACATGTCTCTGGATTGTAAATTCTTGATTGCCCCTTCGGATTTTCTCCCACGTTTATTTATACAATTACAATGAAGAGCTCAAATAAATACTTTTAAAAAACATGAGCAATTTATGTCAAACTGTCGAAACTATTTCATAACGTAATCGGATACATTAAAATACTTCATTTTAAACATTAAACTTTCACGTTTGATTGTCGTTACATAACAAAATTGACAGTTTTATTGTCTTGTTTATCAACCTTCAAACCTAGATGTCGAAATTTAACTAAATGTCTATATTATTAATAAATGACAAATATTTTTGTTTTAAAGTTTAATAGGCAGACTTTTCATAAATGTGTACTCTATCCTAAAAAGAATGCATTTAAAGTTGCATTGATACTCAGGTAATTACTATCTAGAATCATTTTTTATTCAAAAGAATTAATTTCTTTTATGATAAGGTTATAATAATAATAATAATAATATTTTATTCAGGAACTACCCCTTTACAACGGGGGCAAACATCAGCGGGGTACCAATGTTTGCTTCTAATTATATAATAATCGCAAATAAACAACTACTATATATTAAAAAAGGGACCCGGGTGGCTCAATGAGTTAGGTCGTTGGATCTAATAACTCATACAAGTCTATCACCAATACGGCGTGGGTTCGCGCCCGGCTTTGTAAATTACAAAAAAGGGTGCACTCGACTCGCAGCCGCAAGTGATAAAGTTTACCAGTTGCTTGCCCATGGTCGGTGGTTCTCTCCTGGTACTCCGGCTTCCTCCACCACTAAAACTGGTCGCCATGATATAGCTGAAATATTGTTGAAAGTGGCGTTAAACACCAAAAATCAAATCAAATCATCTTATATATTAAAATTAGCATGAATCATACATGAACATTTTCATCAAAGAACAAAAAACATATTAAAGTCATTGTGATATAGGTCGTAACATATTATCAGAATCAAATGTGTTATTCTTCATTAAAACAACATTATATACAATGTATCACATTATTTTAATTGCACTAAATAATAAGTAAAATATGAATGACATATAGAATAAAAAAAAATACAATATTAAGCGAGTTCCTGATCATCGACACATGAATTAATTAAAATAGTTCGCTCTTTCATCATTTTACATAACAGTTTTTTACTGAGCTGGTCAAGCGAGAAACCAAGTTCAGTGTTAAAACTAAAACAAAAGTCTCCGATCAAGAACTGCAGCTTTTCAAAGGGCGGTAACTCTGAAAACGCGAGATCCGGATAAAACGATTTTATTAATGTTTCAATTTCTTCGAATAGTTCTTGTCTGATACCACGTAAGGTTTTGCATTCAAATAAGAAATGATGCAAGTCTTCGACCATATTGCCATCGCATATATTACACTTAGAGCTTTCACGGAGATTAATTTTAAAAAGACGTTCATTCAGGGGCAGGTAATTGGTTCTAGCTAGGAACTTCAGTCTAGAGGCCCAGAAATCATTTATACTGCATAGATATGTTTGTTTCCCTTGTGAAATATTATATGTGTTATAGTTTGATAGACTGCTCATTTTCAGTCTCCTAAATAATTCTTTATCTTGAACTGCTTTTCCGAAAAAATGTTTAAAAATGGTTTTTAAAAAAGGTTAATGTCTGGAAGTTGTCAAAGATTAAGAGATGTAGGGTCTTAATGTTGATAGATTAATTAACTCTTAAAAGGATTTATAATATTTTAAACAAGAAGTTCTCATGGGTCTTTAAAGATTAAGAGATGTAGAGTCTTAACAAGGCGGCTATAAAGGAGATTATATAGCCTTATTGTATGTTCTATTTACGTTATTTCTGTTTTTTAGCGTATAATGGTGTCTAACACATATTGTGTTGTGTTTTTGCTTTGTGTTTCTTCGTCTTGTTGCCAGCTTCTCTGGATTGTCCACTTTTGATTGTCCCTTCGGTATTCTCTGGATTTTCCACTTTTGATTGTCCCTTCGGTATTCTCTGGATTGTCCACTTTTGATTGTCCCTTCGGTATTCTCTGGATTGTCCACTTTTGATTGTTCCTTCGGTATTCTCTGGATTGTCCAATTGATTGTCTCTTTGGTATTCTCTAACGTTTATTTAGCCAAACAGAAACTTTATTCAGTGATATAGTGCTTTTATTAAGATCATGTATACACAATTCTCGCAATTGTACAGTTCAAATTGTTTGTGAGAAGATTTGGAATGTAGATTGTTAACAAATGTTACACCATGGTACGATAAGTGGTCAGAAAATCTAACATAACCATTAGATAGATAATAACACGTGTAGTACAGTTAAACATGACATAACCATTAGATAGATAATACGTTTAGTACAGTTAAACATGACATAACCATTAGATAGATAATAACACGTGTAGTACAGTTAAACATGACATAACCATTAGATAGATAATAACACGTGTAGTACAGTTAAACATGACATAACCATTAGATAGATAATACGTGTAGTACAGTTAAGCATGACATAACCATTAGATAGATAATAACACGTGTAGTACAGTTAAACATGACATAACCATTAGATAGATAATAACACGTGTAGTACAGTTAAACATGACATAACCATTAGATAGATAATAACACGTGTAGTACAGTTAAACATGACATAACCATTAGATAGATAATAACACGTGTAGTACAGTTAAACATGACATAACCATTAGATAGATAATACGTGTAGTACAGTTAAACATGACATAACCATTAGATAGATAATAACACGTGTAGTACAGTTAAACATGACATAACCATTAGATAGATAATAACACGTGTAGTACAGTTAAACATGACATAACCATTAGATAGATAATACGTGTAGTACAGTTAAACATGACATAACCATTAGATAGATAATAACACGTGTAGTACAGTTAAACAAGTATTAAGATGACATCGTTGAGACAAAGGAAAATTTATTTGTCTTTTAAGACAGGTGACCTCTTAAAAGATGTTCAATTCATATGAAATTTTCTATGACAGGACAAGAAAAAGTGACCTTTTAATACAGGTGACTGCTTAATAGAGGTGACCACATGGGCAGGTTTGACTGAATTTGTTTTATATTTCAGAAGAATGGGGAGACTAATGGCTTGTATCCTGGCACTTGGATTAATGCACACAATTCTTGTAGGTGTAAATGGCGCAAGCACAGAGGCGAGCACAAGTATGAACACAGGTATGTTTGTATCTAATCACTAGTGTACTGTGAACTTATTGTTAATCGTGGGCCATTTATTTTCGTGGATTTCGTGGTTCACTTAAGCAACGAAAATTAATATCTAACGAAATACAATTTTCACATTGACTGTTGCCTGTAATGTTTAAAACCACGGATTCAAGAATCCATGGATCAATGCATTTTGTCGAAACCACAAAAATTGATGTCAACCAATAAGAATACTTTCACAATATTTCAATTTTGGGAAATTTTAATTGGTTGACTGGTTAAGAGTTGACTGGTCAAGAGTTGCTAATTGGTATTAACACTACAAATATAAGATTCATACATGTATATTAGTAAATTATAAATAGTTTATGAAAAAAAAATTCTTGTCGTTTGGAAAAAAATATGGTTGCTACAAATGTACGTGTAATCATGTCGACATATGGTACGTGTAATCATGTCGACATATGGTATCCAATTATATCAAAGTGGTCATGATATTATATCCTTTATTTTAATTGTGCGCTTTTTATTTGACAATAGCAATAAAGATGTCATACTCCAAATATATAAACTGAAAACCATATTAAAAATAATTACAAGATGGCAGATTTGATGTACAGTAAACAAACTGTCTAAAAACGATGCTATAAAATCAAATTTGTTGGCTGCAATTCTACCGAGATAATATCATTGCGAATGGCTTTATTATTAAATCAATACACTTCTCTGACGCAATCAGAACCTGTGTAAGTTTGATCCAATAAGGAAAACGACAATTTATCCTTACCACAGTTATATAATAGAACAATAATCGTGCAACACTCTTAATAAAAAATGAAAATGTGTTAATCCGGAATTAGAAACAGTCAAGTACTGATATTTTTACTGAAGTGAGAAAATAGGTCAATCCGGAATAATAGATAGTCAAGTTAATGATAGTTTTACTGAAGAGGCTAGAAACAGTCAAGTCACTGATAGTTTTACTGAAGAGGGTAGAAACAGTCAAGTCACTGATAGTTTTACTGAAGAGGCTAGAAACAGTCAAGTCACTGATAGTTTTACTGAAGAGGCTAGAAACAGTCAAGTCACTGATAGTTTTACTGAAGAGGCTAGAAACAGTCAAGTCACTGATAGTTTTACTGAAGAGGCTAGAAACAGTCAAGTCACTGATAGTTTTACTGAAGAGGCTAGAAACAGTCAAGTCACTGATAGTTTTACTGAAGAGGCTAGAAACAGTCAAGTCACTGATAGTTTTACTGAAAAGGGAAATAGGTTAATCCGGAATATTAGAAACAGTCGAGTTATAGGACACCAATTTAAGACTTAATATATCACCACTTCGTATATCTATGTCAAATTTGCCATTTATTTCTTTATAACAAATAAACTCTCAATTTAACCTCATATGTATGTAAGCTGTTGTTTATCTGTTATTTTGTCCTATGCACTAACTAGATAGAATAAACGGTGCTTGTTACATACATACATACATACATACATACAATAGATGATTATGGTGTGTGACTGTGTACATGCATACAATATATGAGTGGGGTGTGTGGCTGTGTACATACATACAATAGATGATTGGGGTGTGTGGCTGTGTACATACATACAATAGATGATTGGGGTGTGTGGTTGTGTACATACATACAATAGATGATTATGGTGTGTGGCTGTGTACATACATACAATAGATGATTGGGGTGTGTGGATGTGTACATACATACAATAGATGATTGGGGTGTGTGGCTGTGTACATACATACAATAGTTGATTGGGGTGTGTGGCTGTGTACATACATACAATAGAAGATTGGGGTGTGTGGTTGTGTACATACATACAATAGATGATTGGGGTGTGTGGCTGTGTACATACATACAATAGATGATTGGGGGGTGTGGCTGTGTACATACATAGACTAAATGATTAGGGTGTGTGGCTGTGTACATACATACAGTAGATGATTGGGGTGTGTGGCTGTGTACATACATACAATAGATGATTTGGGTGTGTGGCTGTGTACATACATATAATAGAAGATTGGGATGTGTGGCTGTGTACATACATACAATAGATCATTGGGGTGTGTGGCTGTGTACATTCATACAATAGATCATTGGGGTGTGTGGCTGTGTACATACCTACAATAGATCATTGGGGTGTGTGGCTGTGTACATACATACAATAGATCATTGGGGTGTGTGGCTGTGTACATGCATAAAATAGATGATTGGGGTGTGTGGCTATGTACATACATACAATAGATGATTGGGGTGTGTGGCTGTGTACATACATACAATAGATGATTGGGGTGTGTGGCTGTGTACATACATACAATAAATGGTTGGGTGTGTGGCTGTGTACATGCATACAATAGATGATTGGGGTGTGTGGCTGTGTACATACATACAATAGATTATTGGGGTGTGTGGCTGTGTACATACATACAATAGATGATTGGGGTGTGTGGCTGTGTACATACATACAATAGATGATTGGGGTGTGTGGCTGTGTACATACATACAATAGATAATTAGGGTGTGTGGCTGTGTACATACATACAATAGATGATTGGGGTGTGTCGCTGTGTATATACATACAATAGATGATTGGGGTGTGTGGTTGTGTACTTACATACAATAGATGATAGGGTGTGTGGCTGTGTACATACATACAATAGATGATTTGGGTGTGTGGCTGTGTACATACATACAATATATGATTGGGGTGTGTGGCGATGTACATACATACAATAGATGATTGGGGTGTGTGGCTGTGTACATACATAACATAGATAATTGGGGTGTGTGGCTGTGTACATACATACAATAGATGATTGGGGTGTGTGGCTGTGTACATACATACAATAGATGATTGGGGTGTGTGGTTGTGTACATACATACAATAGATGATTAGGGTGTGTGGCTGTGTACATACATACAATAGATGATTAGGGTGTGTGGCTGTGTACATACATACAATAGATGATTAGGGTGTGTGTCTGTGTACATACATACAATAGATGATTGGGGTGTGTGGTTGTGTACATACATACACTAGATGATTGGGGTGTGTGGTTGTGTACATACATGCAATAGATGATAGGGTGTGTGGCAGTGTACATACATACAATAGATGATTTGGGTGTGTGGCTGTGTACATACATACAATAGATGATTGGGCTGTGTGGCTGTGTACATACATACAATAGATGATTGGGGTGTGTGGCTGTGTACATACATACAATAGATGATAGGGTGTGTGGCTGTGTACATACATACAATAGATGATTGGGGTGTGTGGCTGTGTACATACATACAATAGATGATTGGGGTGTGTGGCTGTGTGCATACATACAATAGATGATTGGGGTGTGTGGCTGTGTACATACATACAATAGATGATTGGGGTGTGTGGTTGTGTACATACATACAATAGATGATAGGGTGTGTGGCAGTGTACATACACACAATAGATGATTTGGGTGTGTGGCTGTGTACATACATACAATAGATGATTGGGCTGTGTGGCTGTGTACATACATACAATAGATGATTGGGGTGTGTGGCTGTGTATATACATACAATAGATGATTGGGCTGTGTGGCTGTGTACATACATACAATAGATGATTTGGGTGTGTGGCTGTGTACATACATAAAATAGATGATTGGGCTGTGTGGCTGTGTACATACATACAATAGATGATTGGGGTGTGTGGCTGTGTACATACATACAATAGTTTTCTGTATAGATTATTGTTTGTCCTTTTATCATTTTTCGCTTTGCCAATGTGTTGCTTGTCCTTCTAATTACGGATTCTGATTATTTCATTGGTGTCTTCAAACTTATTTTGGCTGAATATTACTTATATGGTCAACATTTTATATTTGCTTAGAAGTCCAAGATTGTCATCGTCATATGATAAAAATAGAAACGTAGATGTTAAATTTAATGTGCACGGCGCGTTTCTGGAACAACCTTCATCGTGTACCTACAGGGACGAGGTGTGTCCGAACAAAAATATACAAAAATACAACAAGGGGAAGAACTGACTTGCTTGAATTTTTTAAGTGGTCGTGTTAAAGTTATCGTAACTTCAGAACGCCTTAATATTTACAAAAAATGTTTTCACCAGTCGAAAGGGTACCTTTGTAGTTCGAAGGCCTGCACTAACAATTGGGATCTCTTTGGAAAGGAAAATTACTTGGCTTTCGACTGGTGGACACATTTTTTTTATAAATATTAAGGCGTTCTGAAGTTACCGTCAATTTAACACGACCACTTAAAAAAAGGCAACCAAGTCAGTTCTTCCCCATGTTGTATTATACAGTCATTTTTTTTCGGACGCACTTAGCCCCTGTGCGTGTACCCTCAAAGTCGAAATACTGTAAAGCCAAATAATTTAAAGAACTGGGAGCAATAAAACCAAAGGGCCTTAAAATGATCACATGTCACAGGGAGGGGAACTTTAGTTTTTATTAATAATTACATTATTTAGGAATACATATATCTAATAAGCCATCTCAGTGCCGAAACATTGACTACTGAACGGGTGATACCCTCCTTGACTAATACTCCACCAGAAGAGGTATCGACACAGTGATAGTAATAAAAACGTAGATATCTAATTTAGTGCGCAAATCTGATTTCTGGAATAACCTTCATCAAGTATGCTCAAAAGCGTAAGATTGGAAAGCCAAATAATTTGAAGTTTTGGGAGCAATAAAACCAAAGGACCTCAACAGGATCACCTATGTCTGGGAGAGGAGAATCGTAGTTTATCACCTATGTCTGGGAGAGGAGAACCGTAGTTTATCACCTATGTCTGGGAGAGGAGAACCGTAGTTTATCACCTATGTCTGGGAGAGGAGAACCGTAGTTTATCACCTATGTCTGGGAGAGGAGAACCGTAGTTTATCACCTAAGTCTGGGAGAGGAGAACCGTAGTTTATCACCTATGTCTGGGAGAGGAGAACCGTAGTTTATCACCTATGTCTGGGAAAGGAGAACTGTAGTTTATCACCTATGTCTGGGAGAGGAGAACCGTAGTTTATCACCTATGTCTGGGAGAGGAGAACCGTTGTTTATCACCTAAGTCTGGGAGAGGAGAACCGTAGTTTATCACCTATGTCTGGGAGAGGAGAACCGTAGTTTATCACCTAAGTCTGGGAGAGGAGAACCGTAGTTTATCACCTAAGTCTGGGAGAGGAGAACCGTAGTTTTATTCATAATTACATAACAATAGATATAGCGTTACATCTGGACATATTATCGTGGACTACGAACCAATCAGTTTTATGAAAATGCCAAATTTGTATGAGGGCTGTGCTTAAATGGTAATAATTATATTATTTAAGAACTGTAAATTCCAGAAATAAATATATATAATAAACCATGTCAGTGCTGAAGCACTGACTACTAGCCACAAGTCGTCTACTGTTGCTAGGCAACAGACTGACGACAACAGGAAATTACTAACCGTTAATGTAATACAACAATATTGCCATGTGTGCTTAAATTGATAGGAAATTGACAAATAATGTTCTATGACTAAGAATTGTATTGTAGTTAGAATCTGATATTGAGGGGTGGATATCTGATTACTTAATCAATAACAAACGGGGGTTATTTTCTCAAGGACTATCTTGAGGGAAATAAACATAATATTTAGAATCAAATAGAGTTACATTAGCTGATTAAGAGAAATATTGACATTTCATTTAGATAAGTCATAATCTCTTGGCTTGTGTACAGTTAGTTCATTCTGTCCCGCAATATAATAAAATATCAATTGAGGCTAATTGCTCTGGAGATGTGAGAATGTTGCGTTGCTTGCTAATTCTTGGTAGATAATTTCCTCTCTTCCTCTCTCAAGGTGCCGTTGTGGCTGTGATCGTATGATAGTTGGACTACCTATGCAATCAGTACCTATCACCACCAAATTTGTGAGTTCAAATCACGCTCATGGAGAGGTGTACTCGATACAACATTATGTGATAAAGTTGGTCAGTGACTTGTGGTCGGTGGTTTTCCTCCACCAATAAAACTGATAAATAGCTGAAATAATGTTGAAGTTGTAAATACAGATTAATACATGGGCATTTCCATATTGGCCTGGTTATCATCCCGAGACACCCATATTGGGCTGAGACGAAGTCGAGAGTCAATATGGGTCGAGGGATGATAACCAGGCCAATATGGAAATGCTCATGTATTGAACTATTTATATACTTCCGACATCTGCAGACGTAAACATTTGTTTTGAACAATAAAATATGTTTAAAGTAGACGTAAACACCGGAAGTTGTTTATTTTGTTTGAAACGCACGAGGGGCACCTAATAACCGGTTATTTTCCCGGGGTGTGAAAATATGGACAGTTTACTTCCAGTCATATTGAGCATGCAAAAATGCCTTTATTTTAACTAAATATGTAATAATAAACAATATAACATTAACCCTATCCAGAACCCGTCTTCTCGGTTTTGGGCGTTCGTAAAGGTATAGCTGAAATATGGCTGTAAAGTGAGCACGCGCTGAAATATGGCTGTAAAGTGAGCACGCGCTGAAATATGGCTGTAAAGTGAGCACGCGCTGAAATTGTTTCAAATCTGAATATAACGGAACACGTTATTGCTTAACATAATGATAAAAAGGCAAAGATAAAATCTGATGAACAAGATAAAAACAACAAAATGATAATTCATATGACTATGTAAAACAAAATAATACAAGAACATTGATATATAACGTATAAAAGAAATGATAAGTATCTCCTTACACACAACCCTAACGTAAACCTGGGTAACGATATAAACTGAAATATTGTTAAAAGTGGTGTTAAACACCAATAATCCCTCTATATATGTAGTAGTAAGAGTAGTACCACGGAAATCTTAAATCTGTATACAATTATATGTTAATACCCTATGTTCCATTAACATCTAAGATAACTCGATCTAACAGTTCGCTTCACTCTGGCTTTTTCCTTTAGTCTATGTAACAGAACGAGCTGATTTGTCTAAATCTATTCCTATCAGATTTTAATCAAACGTATAGGGTATTCATATAATGATGTTAATCAGATTTGTCTTACATTATAGGAACATTATTCGAACAACCGATAGTATTAAGTGTTATTTGGAAGTGATACGAAATTGGCCCTTCTAGTATTGTTGTAGGAGAATAAGAATAGTCAATGTATACGTAGCGAGACTACGACGAGTTTGAAGATAGTCAATGTATACGTAGCGAGACTACGACGAGTTTGAAGATACCAAAAGAGTAATCACAATACGTAAATCGAAGAAGGACAGACAAAACAAATGACCAAAAAGAAAAAGGACAAAAGAACAAACAACGGTCTACAAACCATAAACATCGAATTAAAGATCGAATAACACGAACACCACTAAAAACTAAAGGACTAACAACGATCTACAAAACATACACATAAAACTAAAGATCTAGTAACACGAACCCCATTAAAAACTAAAGGACGAACAACGATCTACAAAACATACACATAAAACTAAAGATCTAGTAACACGAACACCACTAAAAACTAAAGGACTAACAACGATCTACAAAACATACACATAAAACTAAAGATCTAGTAACACGAACACCACTAAAAACTAAAGAACTAACAACGATCTACAAAACATACACATAAAACTAAAGATCTAGTAACACGAACCCCACTAAAAACTAAAGGACTAACAACGATCTACAAAACATACACATAAAACTAAAGATCTAGTAACACGAACACCACTAAAAACTAAAGAACAAACAACGATCTACAAAACATACACATAAAACTAAAGATCTAGTAACACGAACACCACTAAAAACTAAAGGACGAACAACGATCTACAAAACATACACATAAAACTAAAGATCTAGTAACACGAACCCCACTAAAAACTAAAGGACGAACAACGATCTACAAAACATACACATAAAACTAAAGATCTAGTAACACGAACCCCACTAAAAACTAAAGGACTAACAACGATCTACAAAACATACACATAAAACTAAAGATCGAGTAACACGAACACCACTAAAAACTAAAGGACAAACAACGATCTACAAAACATACATATAAAACTAAAGATCGAGTAACACGAACCCCACTAAAAACTAAAGGACTAACAACGATCTACAAAACATACACATAAAATTAAAGATCGAGTAACACGAACCCCACTAAAAACTAAAGGACTAACAATGATCTACAAAACATACACATAAAACTAAAGACCGAGTAACACGAACCCCACTAAAAACTAAAGGACAAACAACGGTCTACAAACCATACACATAAAATTAAAGATCGAGTAACACGAACACCACTAAAAACAGGACGTGAACTCGGGTGCTCTGTGAGGGTAAACAGTTCCTGATTCACTACTGGTGCCCGTCGTGTTAATCTAGTAACCTAATAAGTTAAATGTGATTCTAAATCGAGTTGTAGATTTTAAACGGCAGTCAGTTTTATTTGTAGAGAAAATAGGATTACCGGAGAGAACAACCACGTTTCACTGATAAAATTCATCACATAAAATTGAATCGAGTACACCTTTCCATGAGGTGGAAATCGAACCGATCTCATAATTTTAGTGTTAATAGATTCTGATTGCACAGATACGTGTAAGGAATAACCTGGATTAGTTTAGTGCTAGTTCATTTCCTTAATAAAAACGTTGATATCAAATTTAGTGCACAAAGCAAGATAACCAACAACTGCTGATATCACCTATACCTTAGAGAGAGGAACCTTTAGTTTTAATACAAGATAACCAACAACTGCTGATGTCACCTATACCTTAGAGAGAGGAACCTTTAGTTTTAATACAAGATAACCAACAACTGCTGATGTCACCTATACCTTAGGGAGAGGAACCTTTAGTTTTAATACAAGATAACCAACAACTGCTGATGTCACCTATACGTTAGGGAGAGGAACCTTTAGTTTTAATACAAGATAACCAACAACTGCTGATGTCACCTATACCTTAGGGAGAGGAACCTTTAGTTTTAATACAAGATAACCAACAACTGCTGATGTCACCTATACCTTAGAGAGAGGAACCTTTAGTTTTAATAATAATTACCTAACAATAGACATAGCGCCACATCTGGACATATTATCCTGGACACCAAACCAACCAGTTATATGAAATTGCATATAGTGATGTCCAACACGTATTGACTATATGAGTAACATGACGGGTGTCTTATAAGAAGCAGGAACTACTTATCCTTCGTGCGCACCTGGGTTCACCCCTGGTATTTGGTGGGGTTCGCTTTGTTCATCTTTTTAGTTTTCTGTGTTGTGTTTTTTGTTTTGTTTGTCTTCGTCCTGTGTCGTGTGGACCCAATGCTGTCAGTGTCTGTGGATTGTCCATTTTTGATTACCCCTTCGATTTTCTCTACTAAATTTGTATGAGGGCTGTACTTGAATGGTAATATCCATTAAATCAATAAGTTTTTGTCGTGAATTAGCATGTTGCAATATGATTGGTAGATAATTATTGCAACTTTTAGATAAAACAAAAACAAGTATGACCTAATTTGATAAAGTCAAAGCATTATCCCAAATGTAAATACATGTTATATGGTACGATGCCAAGATCAATAAATTAAACGCTTATTACATTAAAACCTAACATGCAAATCTTCCACACACTAATCAAATCCTTCCAAATCAAATTATTCAAACTAGATTCGTATATTGATTGCTATATGCTATTTTCAGTAATTTCCTAGCAATCGTTTCGTTGCCGATAGGAAGCAAAATAAATCTTGTATTCGATTGTGTTTCTTTTTTGCCTTAGCTTCAAATCAAGTACTCGTTCGGAGATAGGATCATACCCCCATACTCCCAGATCTTCTGCACCGAAATCGCCCACTCTACCATCTGTAATAAAAGGAGATATCCAGTAGATTAACAGACAGAGGAGCATTAAAATATATTGTGATATCCAGAAGACCATATACATATTTTCTGTACATTATCTCCCAATCAATCTAACCCTCGTTCAGAGGATTGGCAATGTTCAACACACGAGTGCATGGCCTGATAATGTGTCCAACCTCAACAATTCATTAAAAAAAACGATTCATGTTCCAGCCACCACCGCTGCCACCAATGTAACGTTCCAAGCTATGACCGATCCCTTTACCTTCTACATCGATGGCAATCCTTCTCGCAACTGTGCTAATGGATATATTCACTAGGTTAACTGACAGAGGCTGTATTTAAATCTATTATGAAACATAGATTACCAGTATATTAACCTAAGTTCGTTATAAAACTTCCCGTCCATTCAAGCCTCGTCGTTCCGAGGCTTTACAATTTTTAACAAACGACGCCTTCATGAAGGTTTCATCCTCACGTGCCCTGTCCAGGTCACCACCGCTGACAGTATTGCAAATTCCTAGCTAGGAACCGCTCATCCAAAAAGGTTAAGTTGTGTCTAATTGTAATGTTGGATATTCTCTCGCGTTCATTACATCCATATCTGTTCTTACTAATTGAAATAAAAAGATACAGGACATTCTATAAATAGTATGTCAATGTATTCATGTATTCATAATTGCAAACCTTTTTGTGTGCCTATTCCGAAGATGCCAGTAAAAGTCGATGTCTATGTAATTACATACCTACACTTTTACACTTTTTGATAATCTTTTAATACAGTCGTTATCGTTATTTAGCCAATTTTAATAGAGTTATCTTAAGTGTTTGTTGTCACAATGATAGAGAACTTAATTGATACTATATTGAAACAGGAAAAACAAGCTGAGTATGATGAGGTCAACAGCTTCATTGTTTGTTTGTTAAGAAAACAGAGTATCCGGTGAAACCTCTCTGTCAGTCACTATGCAAACGTGATCACATAAGGTTGCATCGTTACCAAAGGAATCAGATATACAGTACATTAGTAGTATTATGCACTGATTGCAGATATATCTATGTAAATTATCAACTATGTTTGAGTAGCTTAACCCTGCCACTTTTTAATGAACTGTCTCTACTGGCAGTGGTATGGTTTATTAAATATATAACTTATAGTTCCTAAGTCATGTACTCTATTACAAGTCATCTCCCCCAGCCATGTACAACCTCATGTCATTTTGGCTATCCTATTAAGGCCCCTTGTTTTATTTGCTCCCAAAGACGTTTCAATTATTTGACTGTCCAATATTTTGACTATGAGATTATTCTAGAAATGTGTCGCACACACTCTTAATATCAATAAACCACAAGAAATTTAATTGGTGCACGCACCAAATGCTTGGGCCGGAAAAAAAATTGTTCTGCAAAGAAACATCTATTCCTTTGCCATTTGGTGGATAGCTGTTTCATGGACAATCATGTCACAGCTTCTTAATAAATCCTAAATTTAAGCTTCTTATCAAGTATCAAGAAGCTGTAGTTTGTAATTGCTGTCGGAGAAAACTTTGGGTACAGATAGACAAAAGCAGACAGATGTAAATAGCATAACTCCTCTTCTGAATACAAAATGTCTCTGCTTATAAGATGGCACAACAGCCAAAACCTTGTTATAAATTATCTTGAAGTATGTCAGGTTGAACTTGCAAATAACCATAGATTTCAAGGAAATGAGCCCAAAGACTTGAATTTGATTCAGTCTATGATAAGACTTCAAAGACTTCAATTACATTAATAATCACAGAGATAACTGCTTCATTGCCATACTTTAAGTAAATATATAAAGATCAATAAATTTAATAATGATTTATTCATATAGTAATAACAAAATAATTTTACCAAGTACATTTTTTTTAATGACTACGAACACGAAATTTATAGACTGCATACAAAATTGCGTGTAATACTGTAAAAATGGCAGGAATCGTTTGAGGCGTTTTAAAAAACACAGGCAAAACAAACTTAAAAACAGTTTCAACGCTTGGTTGTAGTACAACATTATATAAAATGTAAAGATGAAATTTGAGGGTTTGGTTTGCATTGAAGTTATTTTCTATTCCACAATTTAAAAACATAAAAAGTTTGGTTAAAAAAAGTGAATAATATTTCTTTTCTCGTTGCATCAGTTGACAACTAACTAAATTCAACAACTACTAAAAAACTAGTAACTACTTATTCTAAACTTAAAGATAAAAAAAACAATATGACAAAAGCAATCCCGACTTCCCGAAATCCAAAATAGGAATTCCCGGATCCCGAAAACTACCAATCCCGGATTTTAGAGCTTAAAAAGACCCAATGCCGGAGTTCTGAAAAAGATTATACCCCCCCCCCCTTTTTCCCAATATGATATCTATCACATGACGGGCACATGACCTGATATTCAAGTTTTACTTTTATAAATTCTGACCCTTAACCATTTATTGTTGATGAGTTTGTGCTAATAAAGTATTTGTATTTGTATTTTAATATATTATTCTATATATAATTAATATATATGCCCAAAAATATTACAAATTATCATTTTATTTATTACAAAACTATATTTTAGTTATCAAATGTGTCCAATCATTTAAATCGTTTAGGCCTGTTTCTAAAAATAACTCTAGTGAAAATATATAACCAGCGCTGATTCACTATCTCTTTGTGTCTAAAAATAACTTATTATATATGTGGTACTTAATAATTACTACAAAACAACCTGGATCCGCCCCTGTGTATTCCCTTATCCATTTTAAAAGAAATCTTCTTATTTTCTAGTAAAAAATATGCAGATAGATGGCTTGTTTGTTGCCCCTAATAATATAGACAATAGCGAAATATTGCGTTTTCAGGGTGAATTGATATCAAAGGTATTTATTAATATTATGAAAACAGTTAAGATTTTTATACTTTGTTATTTTGAGGATATACACTACAGTCAAGGTGTATCAACGCTCATACTCTCAGGTCGGACTTAGAGTTTGTCGGACATGGAGAGGGAGTTACTCTTAAAATTGTCGGACATTTGTCCGACAAAATCCTCCCAGGTCGGAGTTATGAGAGTATCCCATATCGAAGTGAGAGTCTCCACTCTCAGATAGTTAAACTGTAAACAGGAAACGTCTCCAAATTTTGCTAACCAATAAATTCGTGCATAAAGAAGCATGCGTATCTTGGTAATTTTCGTCTGCATCCTTATTTTATGAATGGAATTTTCCACTGGCTAGTATATGTTTATCATTATAGTGCAACCTGATTTGTACTATAAATTACATAATTAAACAATCAGCCAGCCTTCATTAATTTCAAAGATTTAATTACAAAATGATTATCGAAAAACTTGATCGTGGTTACTTTCTATATGTTTGCACAAATGAATTGAATATAATTTAACTATTATATGTTAAGATGTCAGTATGTTCGTTAATGTAGTTAATTCAGTTTTTTTTTTAAATACACATTTCAGATAAATATTATTTTATTGAAATATATTTTTATTATGTAAAAATGTCACATTTAATTTTAATTAACAGCCATTCATATCTTTTAATAACACACTATCACTAATTAATTTATGATCGAAACGTTATCCTGATAACTAATCTATTTATAATTGTTACACACACGGCATGGAAACTTTAATATTGATATCATATCCACATTTTACATCATGCCATCTAGTTAAATGGCCAATGAAAAGAGTTGATGCCTTTCGGAAATCATAATACTGAGAGAATCGAATGTCCCATTGGACTCCAATCGTAACTACTCGGCCATTCTCGCTACCCTGCAAATAACCTCGTATGCATTAGGCGTATAAATCGTACTTCTTTTAACATGTCAGTTACATGAAAGTTTGATAAAGTTATATTTTAAGTAATTTTCTATATTTCAATTATTTTCATGGATAAAAGTTAAAGTTTTAATTAGTTTTGCATGATTAAAGAGTTTACTTAGTAAGTCTTCCATATCAGATTTTCGTGGACTATAATATCTTTGTGCGGCTTATATATAATTAACTTCCGGCAAACAATTTAAGAAGAATTTCTCCCATCTGCATACGAGGTTATTTGAAGGGTAGCGAGAATGGCCGAGTAGTTACGATTGATTGGACTCTCCACTGAGAATTCAATAACTGGCCAATGTAGGATGCGTGAACCGCTGCGGTTCACGCAAGAAATGCTCAGCAGTAAATTATGTCATATCCCGCAGATAATCATATAACATCTTCAAACCCATATCATATAATGGACCGGCTTAGTGCCGACCCATAATAAACGGTTTATACAGTTTCTGATATTTGCTTTTCATTTTTGCCATAATATGATAATAGGTGTTACCTAACTTGGGACGAAGTCCAATAATTTTTTTAAACAATATATCGGGGACCAAACTCCGGACAGTTTTCGTATCCGCTACCGAACATGGTTCATAACCGGAAGTAGTAAATAAACTTTATTGTACTATAGCTTTAGTTTCCACATTTTGTTGTTCATGTGCGATGTTTTATTCACGAGAAAAGCCGTCATTAGTTTTATTCATCATAAAAATTATAAACATTGTCGGTCATCTTTGTTTATGGTCGTCAAGGACTACTTCACGCTCTATCTCGCGATATGTTGAACAGGTTCCACTTCTCACGAGAACTGCAACTTGATTTTTTTTTCTACATCCTTGTACCCGTTCTTGATTTTATTTATACAATAGGTCGTTTTTAGTACTTTGATACTCGTGCCCCTACAAGAGCAATTTTTTACTGCATCGATTTTTTTGCAGAAACCCACTGTAGCTGTACATGTATTGCTTCCGGTATGTCATTTCCGGTGCATGAAAATTTAGTCATTAGTATATAGAAAAAAAAATTGCTATTTTTACCATAGTTGGGACTTCGTCCCATATTATCTTAATTAAGGACTTAATCTTTTGCTATTATTTGTACATGTATTACAGTCACACTACTTTACAGGTTCTATGGCTATTACTGTTACTGATAACGTCACAGGTAAATCACAGCACCTGTCACCATACCGACTTGTCTAAGTCACATCCTGGCAACTAACTAGCACACTGACCTTTGTAGACAAGAATTTACGTGTTGAATAAACTATTATAATTGTGCTTTTTGATATATTCATAATCTGTGTTCTTCTATTGCAATTTTGTTTCTCTTGTATATTGCATACTTAATGCTTAACTATTGTATAATGGCATATATATTTGTTGCTTATTTCCCGCTTTGTGTGGATGGGGGTGGTGATTTAGCAGTATTTTGGTAATATTGTGTCGATTAAGAAAAGTTTGAAGATGCCAAAGGGTGAATCAGAATACGTAAATTGAAGGAGAACAGACAACACAATAACCAAAAGAAAATAGACAAAAGGACAAACATCCACCTACAAAACGTATGCATAAAACTGAAGATCGAGTAACAAGAACCCCACTGAAAACCGGGCGTAAACTCAGATGCTCCGGAAGCCTGAATGTAATCAGAAACTGTACTTCGAAAAAGGACAGACAACGCCATGTAGAGTAAACTGGGGTTCCTGGAGAAAACCATCGACTTGCAGCAAGTCAACTAAAACAAGTCAGTATAGGCCAACTTTCTAGACATTTAAATCCAATACTGGAATCACATAGTGTGTGAGTATACAAGACTGAAGAAATATATTCGCTAAATTAAAACATAAATAGTTGGGCAGTGATGACCGATCATCTATTAATTCTAAAAACGATATAACGCAAACCAAACAACTAACACTAACAATAAAACATATGTAAATATACCTCAACTAAAACAAGGCTACATACTATCACAAACATTACAACAATATACAGATGAATATTACAATAAAAATAACAGAAAAATCCTAAAAAGTACAGAATAGAGATGTTTCCTAGGGACATTGTGACTCCTTGAGTATTATGATAACATTTGATTATTTTATAGAAGCATGCAGACAACACAACATTCCCACATAGTCAGAGTATTATCGAAATACAACATTTAGCCTTTGAACTGCGTTTGATGACGTCAGAATACATAATAAGGCATCTAGCAGTTTTTACAATGATAATCCTGGTTAATGTCATGTCCTCGCTGTTTTATTTTGAGGGGACTATTTTTGTGATGTATGAAAATATACGAGTTGTGACAAGTATAATTGTTTTAAGTTTCCTATTATGGAAAGTGATAGGTATATACAGCAATTCCAATTCATTTAATATATGATTGGTTTATATCATGATGTTGAAAACACCAGATTCATAATTTTAAGTGATTTGTTCCATTTAACAGAATTGATATAAAAAATAAAACTTCATTTTTTAAAGAGTTCTACACTTAGTCCGAATCTTTATAAAGTAGTTCTAATAATATTGAAGGTTCAATTATTCAATGCATGCATTCAATTTTAAGAAAATTACTTATAAATCAAATATAAATTAAGCTTATTTATATTTTTGTTTATTTTAGTGACAACAGCAAACAACAGTGATAATGCAGGTGAGTGTAAAGTTAGTAAAACCAGACAAACTGGTATATAAAGACACTTCTTTTAAAATAATGCAGGTGATTGTCAAAATAATTTTAAGAAAAGACAAACAGATAAATAAAGAAACATCATTTAAAAGAGTTTAGGTCATTAAGAAATATTTTTTATTATCAATTCAGAGTAGTACAAAAACCAAACGTCAATTTAGGGAGCACAGTTTGTTCACATTGGAATGTCAATAATCTGTTCGAATAATACTTTTTGCATGATGGTGATGACTGAATATCTTTAGGTCGAATATTAGATATCTAAGCTTTTACTATAACTGGGTCGATATCGCTGATGGTGTACTATTAGTTTCCGAGTGTATCATCGGCCCAGTAGTTAGTGTTTCTATCACTGGGTCGATATCGCTGATGGTGGACTATTAGTTTCCGAGTGTATCGTCCACACAGTATAGTTAGTGTTTTGACGCTGGCATGTTTTATTAGATGTATCTATTATTGGAATTTACAGATCCTAAATATTAAATACAATTATTATTAAAACTAGGGTTATCCTACTTCGGGCATATGAGGCCTTATCATTTTAGATATCCTCTTAACGTCCATTTGTTTTTCGCTGTCAAAGACTTTTAAAATCATTTGTCTTTCCAATCTTATGACGTTGAACGATTGGTGTTATTCCAGAAATATCTCGTATGTATTAAATTAGTTAATAATTACAATTATTACAGTCTATATAGTCAGTAATTCTACCAATATCAACAAAACAAGCCCCTCTAACCATTGAAACATATATCTTGTATAAGACCAAGGCATATGGACCATATTATCTGAATTCAAGTTATCAGGACAAATTTAACTACTACTTACTATGAACGAACCATATTCTTTCTTCGTGAACACCAGGTTCGAGATAACACGATTCTGTTGTTATTTAGTAACCATCCCTTTTTCACGCTCATTATGGTTAATAGCTTGGTTCAACA
The DNA here is from genome assembly GCA_002080005.1 of Gigantidas platifrons. Classification (NCBI taxonomy): domain Eukaryota; kingdom Metazoa; phylum Mollusca; class Bivalvia; order Mytilida; family Modiolidae; genus Gigantidas; species Gigantidas platifrons. The sequence goes on along the minus strand of MJUT01047780.1, from coordinate 15,031 downwards.
GATTTTATCCTCAACTTGTTCTATTTGAGCTGTCAAGTTGTATTGACTAGATAATTCTTTGTTATATACTGTCACTGACAGAAATAATAACTTGGTATCAACAAGTTGTATTGACTAGATAATTCTTTGTTATATACTGTCACTGACAGAAATAATAACTTGGTATCAACAAGTTGTATTGACTAGATAATTCTTTGTTATATACTGTCACTGACAGAAATAATAACTTGGCATCAATGGACTAGTGTGATTTTTCTGCAGGATTTTAAAAATAATCCTTTCATTTATATTGAATTTTAAAGTAGCACACTAAGGAAACTTAACACATAAAAACAATTATTTTCAGATTGCAAAATTAATTTACTCACAGAAGCAAGCACAAAAGACAAGAAACAAAAACATACGAGATTTAAACAAAATATTCAAGAGTGAAAACAAATATGCAAACGTTAACACTTGCAATATTGTATACTTGACGTTCTAGCGACAATAAACTTGCTACTTCCAGAAATAGCCGGTTTTTAACTGTTTTATTATACTTTAACAATTGAAGACCAACAATAAAAGGTTTTTTTCTCTCTGCGATATGATTATTTCTAGGTTAATAAACTCATACTGATGAAAAACAGCAAAATAAGGCTTCCGAAAGTATTCTAGACCAATCAAATGAAAGGATTTAAAAAAAAACGGGAAATATGAACGTGCAAAATTGCGGATAGGGAAATAGTCTCAGGGAAATAGTTCACTTCCGGGGAAATTGTCTTTTAGGGGAAATTAGCAAATCTATGACTGTTAATTTGTATAGTAAGAATACTGTAAAAGTATAATAATAATTTACTATTGAATGAGAAATTTAAATTATTGGGTATTTCCATATTTGAACAGATCATAATTTCAGTTTTGTCTGGATTAAATGACATGAGCCATTGTCCAGACCAAGTACTAAGTTTATTTAGGTCATGATTTATAACTAATTCTAAAGTATCAAGACTGGAGCTTGAATACTTGTTGTTTATTTCATTACACTTTAATTAGTGCTATGATAAAAATCTGAAGTGACACAACGATAAACACAATATTGAGGTAATATGCCTTAGTTTGCTGTTCTTCATCAGTATGAGTTTATTAACCTAGAAATAATCATATCACAGAGAAAAAAGCCTTTTATTGTTGTTCTTCAATTGTTAAAGTATAATAAAACAGTTAAAAACCGGTTATTTCGGGAAGTAGCAAGTTTATTGTCCCCCTCAACACAAACTATTTCCCTCCGCTTCGCGTCGGGCAATAGTTTGTGTTTCGGGGACAATAAACTTGCTACTTCTCTCACAACCGGTCTTTAACTGTATATTATTATTCTTTTACAATAGTTTTACTATATAGATTAACAGTCATAGATTTGCTAATTTCCCATAAAAGACTATTTCCCCGGAAGTGAACTATTTCCCTATCCGCAGTTTAGCACGTTCATATTTCCCGTTTTTTTTAAATCCTTGAAATTATTGAAAGTTTCAGTTGTTATGGTTGTTGAATTTGCTTAATATTACTGGTAAAACATATATTTGTTGTTTATTTCATTACACTTTAATTAGTGCTATGATACAAATCTGAAGTGACACAACGATAAACACAATATTGAGATAATATGCCTTATTTTGCTGTTCTTCATCAGTATGAGTTTAATAACCTAGAAATATCATATCACAGAGAAAAAAAGCCTTTTATTGTTGTTCTTCAATTGTTAAAGTATAATAAACCAGTTAAAAACCGGTTATTTCGGGAAGTAGCAAACTTATTGTCCCCCTCAACACAAACTATTTCCCTCCGCTTCGCGTCGGGAAATAGTTTGTATTTCGGGTGACAATAAACTTGCTACTTCCCTCACAACCGGTCTTTAACTCGTATACTGTTGTTAGGATGGTTGGCTTCGGTACAGAAGTTACGGTGTTCGGTCATTTCTCGTGTTGTGAGGATGGTTGGCTTCGGTACAGAAGTTACGGTGTTCGGTCATTTCTCGTGTTGTTAGGATGGTTGGTTTCGGTACAGAAGTTACGGTGTTCGGTCATTTCTCGTGTTGTTAGGNGGGAAGTAGCAAACTTATTGTCCCCCTCAACACAAACTATTTCCCTCCGCTTCGCGTCGGGAAATAGTTTGTGTTTCGGGTGACAATAAACTTGCTACTTCCCTCACAACCGGTCTTTAACTCGTATACTGTTGTTAGGATGGTTGGCTTCGATACAGAAGTTACGGTGTTCGGTCATTTCTCGTGTTGTTAGGATGGTTGGCTTCGGTACAGAAGTTACGGTGTTCGGTCATTTCTCGTGTTGTTAGGATGGTTGGCTTCGGTACAGAAGTTACGGTGTTCGGTCATTTCTCGTGTTGTTAGGATGGTTGGCTTCGGTACAGAAGTTACGGTGTTCGGTCATTTCT
>MJUT01047759.1:0-27075 GCA_002080005.1 Gigantidas platifrons | reverse complement strand
AAAATTCGTCTTTATTGAAATGTTAAATATACTTATTGCATACATAGAACATAACTTTGTATCAGGTCTTGTCTGTTACGTGAACTAACCGCATCATAACTCATCGTTACCGCGACTCGTAGAGATACTGTTAGCAATTTTCTAGGTATACAGCTTTTACTTAATATTCCTAGTTGCTAATTACTAACTATCAAATTATTTACTATTCAGTGAAGCTTATTTAAAAATTAATATGGTTAGTACTCATATACAATATAATATATTGTAATTATGACAATTACATAAGCATATAATAGATGTCTATGGTGACTTCATATGCTTTTTGCAGTGACAATTTCAGGATTTTTTATATTTTCAAACCGACCCCTGTCGAAATGCTAATTATTCGTACTTGTGGATTACATGCAAAATGTCGCTGTTGCAATTTCATATTGAATGATAGTTCGCTTTAGTGTGGCATGAATCAATATCTTATGATGAAGTAAGTCGTCCTATTAGTGCAGACATATTTTCATTTTTATTAATTTTGTAATGTATTAATATGTATCTTGTTTTAAAAAAAATGGACTTGTAGTATCTATTATTAACGAGATATTTGAATATATAATTAGGAGCCATGTGCAAAACTGCCATTTTGATTGTGGGGAAAGGTGATATGTGAGCTAATGTTTGTGCAAAAATGTACTATATGACAGATGTACTTTTTTGCACTCAGGAATTTTTCAAAAGTATATGTTTTTTTTCATTTGCAGAAGGGATCCAAGTGACATATCGATCCTTTTTGCACAATCAAACTAAGAAAATAGCTAATTATAGATAAGCGATAAGGTGACATGTCATATGTTTAATCTGATGATAAAATGCAAAATGCAAAGTTTGTAAAAGCATTATTACGTTTGACCTACAAGCAGTACACACTACCCCATGCTCTTTCGTCAGCGAGAAATATGTGCTGCTACAACTTGGCTATTGACGCATTAGGTGATTAAAGGCTGTTTGTCATCTTTGGGACGAGACACAAGGGAAAAGTGAAATAGTCATATGTTTAATGAATAATATTATGTGCATACAATTTTTTAAATGTACACAATATATTAAAATCAACTCGAATCAGGAAGTAGTTTTACGATTGAATGGTTAAATATCTTCGAAAACATTTACTAAACACTTGACGACCCTGTAAATTCGTACAAAAAAGATTGTCAAAGATAGAATGTATTATATAGAAAAGAAGGTCGTTGTAGATGGATATTGACGATGAGTTACTTCCTCCATTTCTTACTAATGTTATGTGTGTGCATACATTTTGCTTACATTGAACATTTGTATGCCACCTGCTATGAAATAGCATATCGAATACAAATCAAATAAAAATAAGAATACAAAACTATCAAATAAAGGACAAGTGAACTACAACAAAAAAATGTACTATTGATATTCATAGCAAACATGTCATCTCACCTTATGGTAATACAATTGATATTGTTGGGTACACCTACCCAATAGTAGGGTAGGTGATAACTTACCCCACCTCCTCACCCCCGTGACAAGTCTAAGAATGAACAATCCTTATTAGATAATCAGGAAAGAAAATGAGCACTGTCCACATGTATATTTGTGTTTAAAGTCGTACAAATGTAGATATAACAAGCATAATACAAACGTAAATATCAAATTTAGGCACAACGGGTTTCTGGATTAACCTTCTTCAGGTACACTTCAAGTCGAAAGATTGGAGAACCAAAAAGTGTATAGTTGTATAGAGTATAGATTGTAAATGGTATATTTACCTTAGCTATGCTTCTTTTACTTTGATTTCTATTTGAAGTAACACACATATATATTAGTATTTAAATGTTTTGAATTGTACCCGGATTGACTTTGTATGTGTGTAATATGCATGAGTTAGTATGTCATCTCTGATATTTAATCACAAATTTATACAGGTTATTGTACAATGCTACATGACTGTACAATACGGGTTTTCAGTACACTACAGATGAGTTCAACCTATTTCCATTGTGCATGTATGAAGCACTGTACAATAATTAATTGATGATACAGCTGAGATAAACTGATTATATTTGTTTTAAGGGGATAATATTCCAACAAAATATATTCATGTATTCACTGTTAATAGTATACATAATATGTCTATTACATATATGCAGCATAAACATAGTATAACAAGTAATATTGACATTTATTGGGGAAGATATATTGTATGCTTGTGGTTGTCACTTGCTTAGACGTTTGTATAATATACTTTATTTCCTGTTACTGTAAGATGATTGTGTTTGTTATCCAATGCAACATATTACAATTGCTGAGATAGATTGCTGTCGAATTCAAATAATAAATATGTATGTACCATCGACACACTCTTAAACAAATGCCTTATGCCTATTCGTAAATTCGCCTTTAGAGACAAGGTAACATTTCGACTATCGAAGTAATATTTATAAATAACGGATTTGGACGACTGATCTAAGACGCTGGACACAATGGTAGGTGATTGGTGACGCAGTGTATCAATGTTGCGAGTTCAATTATCGTAGCGGGAAAACGAAACTCTGTAAGACCAAATATCTAATTGTAACACTGTTGGGTTGAATTCGTATATAGGTATATTTGTAAAATTATTTAAATATACTCAATTATATTTCAAAATACAGAACCAGAAACAGGAAGTCTGTTTACGCGTAAATGATTAGATATCACAAATTCAACAAACTAATTAACAAACAAAACATATCGATTCATATGGACAAGGATATTAAATATGCCATTATGCTTCGATTATGTTTACATATGTGTATATTCAACAAGAGTATATAACCTGCTATGAACCACGCATTAATGAAAACATAGTAGGCAAATCAATTGTAACACATTTGTTTTTAGGTGAAAATAATTCGTCTCACCTTATTTCAATAACATTAAAATTGAAAGAAAATATTTGAAAAGAATTAGGATATTTAGAGAAGCCTGGTGACAAGTTAAAGAACGCACAATCTTAATCACTAAAACAACAAAATGATAAGATTAATGTCCCTTTATATCTATGTTCAATTTGAAATTAATGTCATGTTACAAACGTAGGAGTTGTACATAATAGTAAATATTACATTTAAATTTGTTATGCTTCGTTTCCTCTGTGTGCAATTTCAAATATATACATGTATTTCTATTTGTTTCTATTGGGGTGTTCCATTTTTAATGCGGTCTGTTCGTTTATCAGTTCATGATGGTTCTGTTTGATACTGTAAATTCAGAAATTATTGCGATGTTTTTATTATTGCGAAAAATGCGACTGACGTGAAATCGCAATAATTAAACCTCGCTTTTCTAAATCAGAAGTATCCATTTGTACTGGAGGACTTCATGCTTCGCAATAATAAAAATTGCAATCTGTGAAAATTTTCGAAGATCGCAATAATAAATGAACGCAATAATTTCCGAATTTACAGTATGTATCATTTGTATGGTATTACATGTAGTTGCACGGATAAGCTTTGGCGGTTAATTAAATGGGGTTATAAAATGGGGCGTTTATACGATATTGTATCGAGTTTGCTCACAGTAACTTGGAGAAAAATGAGGTGTTGAAGTCCTGCATTGATTATAACCGAAGTTGAAACTGACCATGAGCCTGACAGAATTAACTACACTGGTGGTACAGATAACGATTAAACCACAGGTGGTGCAATTTCACTATTCACTTCAACTTTAAATAACGCATTGGATAGACAGAAGGCTACATTAATTGAACATTTTGAAAACAGTTTGGTGATGAACGAGATGGCCACAGGTGTTGATACGACTGAATTGTCGACTAAACATGAGGGTAATAAAATCCAATATTTTTTTTTATTTGGAACGTTTGGAAAAACTGTCCCGTATAGAAAACAACATAAAACTTAACAAATTGAATGCTGTGTATGATATAATCACAGAGGAACATCCCATTCGTAGGAAAAGAAATACAATTATTAAGATTGCAGATCGCCACTGTTGGGAGACGATTAAGGAATATTTGGACAGCCCATTAGCGGATGACAAAGAAGATGCTAGTGATTTACGTGCTGCAATTTCTAGGGTTAATCGTAAATGGAGTACGCCGAAACCTTATAGCAGACCAGATAACCAGTACGGTAGTGTCAAAAGAGGATCGGGAAGTGCTTAATTCAATCCAATGAGTTTTTTTCGTGGCTTTGGCCGATTCAGCAGAGCGGGATTTAACAGTGAAATCAATAGCGTCCAAACCGTCGGAAGGTGTTTTACTGTAACCAACAAGGACACTTTGCGAGGACCTGTCCCCAATAAGGAATCGCCACAGTTACAGCAACAGCACCAAAGACACAGGACGGCGGAAAGACACAGTGAAAATTGAGTTAAAGGAAAAATTCCAGTCACTGATAATAAAGTTGAGTATAATTTTGATTTTACTGAAAAATATGAAAACAATCTGATCAGAATCTTTTAAATGTTAAATGAAATCTTAGAAAAAATTCATTATTTTGGAAAAAAAATGTTCTTTTAGCTAATTATTTTATTATGAATGTCATTAATTGTGGATATATAATTCCGTTTGATACTTTGCCTATGCCTATTATTTTGAAAAATAATATGTCATCTATAAAGCATGCATAATTTGTTGAAAAATCAATAACGGAACTGTTAGAAAAACATTGTATATCAGAAGTAACACATCATGTTATTGTAAGCCCGTTAACCGTGTCGGTGAGTGGGTCGGGTAAAAAGAGATTAGTATTGGATTTGAGACATGTCAATAAATTTGTTGATAAACAAAAGGTTAAATTTGAAGGTGTAAAGGAAGCTATGGTATTTACTAATTATTATAAATATGCAATACAACTTGATTTAAAATCGGTTTACCATCATCTTGAAATTCACCCGGAACATCAAAAAAGTAAAGGATTTTCTTGGAAATTTGGGAGTCAAGTTAAATATTTTAAATTTACTGTCTTACCATTTGGATTATCGTCCGCGGGACATATTTTTACGAAGACCGTTCGTGTTTTGGTCGAATATTGGAGATCTTTGGGTTTTCCAATAGTAGTTTATTTAGATGAAGGTTTTGCTACTGCTGTAGATTATGAAGGGTGTGAACAAATGTCTTCGCAAGTACAAAATGATTTGTTAAGTTCAGGTTTTATTGTAAATACTGAACAAAAGTGTATGGAAACTAACACAATTGTTAGATTGGTTAGGTTTTGTGTGGAATTTAGACAATTCTACATTAGAAATAGCAGATAGTAAGTTTGTTATTTTAAAAGATGCCATTTCTTATACAGTTGATGGTTACACGCAATTAACATGCAGACATTTAGCCAAAATTTGTGGAAAAATAATTTCAATGATTCCTGCATTGGGAAACATCTGTCAGATAATGACCAAACATTAACAGATGTCAATTTGTTGTAGAAATGCATGGGATGAAAATATTATTATGAACGAAGATATTTTTAGAGAATTACAATTTTGGTATTTTGATTGTAATTTCCTACCTTTTAAAAGTACTGTTCCAATGTATAGACAACCACAACGTATTATTTTTATTGATGCAAGTCAGTTTGCAGGAGCTGGTTTTACTGTAGGAGACAATAAAATTGTGCATATCACGTGGGAAAACAGGATAGAGACAAAAGTTCCACATGGAGAGAATTAAAAACTGTTGCAAATAATATTCAGTCTCTCAAAAATTATTTATCGGGTAAATTTGTAAATAAAAATATATACAGATAATCAAAATGTGGTTAGTATTGTTAACAAAGGTAGCATGGAACAAGACCTACAATATATTGCATTACATACTGTTCATATGTGTGTATCTAACAATATTGTTTTAGAAATGGAATGGACTCCAAGAGATGATAACAGCTATGCGGACTATCTAAGGAAGTTGTTCGATTTTGACGATTGGGGTGTCTGTAAACATGTTTTTGATTATATCAATGTATTATGGGGACCTTACACTTGTGGTCGTTTTGTCGATAATAACATTAGAACTGTATATAACTCAAAATAATTTACACCTGAATCTTCTGGGGTCGACGCATTTGCTTATGATTGGTCCGTTCATAACAATTGGTCAGTACGCCTATATATTTAGTTAGTAGATGTTTAATACATATGCAATTGTGTAAAGCTAAAGACACTCTAGTGATAGCAAAATGGAAGTCGACCTTATTTTATCCTATGATTGTTGATAATTTTACAGAACACCTTTAGACATTTGTTATAGATTTACAAACATCCTATGACCTTTGTTGTTGACGGTTCACAAGAAAACATTTATTTGTACATAAATCGTTTAGAAGCAATGCGCTTGTATTATTAATAGACTTTTCTTGAATGTGCATTGCTATGATATGTATGCGAGAGTGATTTATTGAATATGAACTATTTGCATACTGCGAGGTGATATGCCGCAGATTATTTATGTTGATTACTTTACTGCGATGGTTGAATGCCGCAATGTATATTTGTTAAATTGATATTACATTTGTAAATGCATGTATATTGTTTTAGTTACAATGATATTCATTATTCCTTTTTGTATTTTACAGTTTCAATTGGTCAATGGAAACAATTTGATGGTTATGCCAATGATTCAAGATTTACCACTATAGTAAACCATTTGCCATCGTTTGTTCAATCTTCTAAGTCGGATTCCACGTTAAAGAAATACAAGTGTTATTCTAAGACATTTGAGCGGTGGTGTAAATCTTGTTCGCTTCAATACTTGCCGGCCACTTCTGCAACTGTTTCTGTATACATTGGTGGACTTATTTAACAATGAATCAGTGTCGCAATTTTGGATTCCAGTTTTTATGCAATAAAGTGGTATCATGATTTTTATTTTGAAAATAATCCTTGTTCAAATAAACTTGTATCTCTTATTCTTGAAGGTGGTAAGAGGTTGTTGATTAAATCCATTTGTAAAAAAATATCCCATTACACCCGATTTTTTGGGAGATCGCAATGATGTTAGTAAATTGAGAATTTGAGTTTTATTTTTGTTGGGATTTTCTGGGTTTTTGAGATATAGTGAGTTCTCTAATATTAAAATGAACAATACAGAATTTCAAGATACACATGCCAAGATTACCAATGAAAAAAAGCAAGACAGGCATGCATAGGAGAGGAAGTTCAGTCATAATAGCCAAGACTGATAATGATTTGTGCGCAGTTTTCTGCTTGAAGAGGTATATTGCGTTGATTGATTTAAAACACAATTCTGATGAATACATATTTAGGTCACTTTCTTTTTTTAAGTCTAAAGTTGTACACAAACTTTGTACAATGACTGTTCCGCTATTATATACCAGAGCTAGGAAAATCATCAGGAGCTAATTTTTTTAATGCGGTCTGTTCGTTTGTCAGTTTATGATGGGTCTGTTTGATATGTATCATTTGTATAATATTACATGTAGTTGCACGGGATAAGCTTTGGCGGTTAATAAAGTGGGGTTATAAAATTGGGCGTTTATACGATATTGTATCGAGATTGCTCACAGTGACTTGGAGAAAGAGGAGATGTTGAAATCCTGCATTGATTACTTTGACAATGTTTGATTTATGTAATAATTTAAAATATTATTTGCACGACTATTGTTAATTAATAACATTTTGCATTCGCATAAAAAAATATGAAGTTACTGCGAGCAAATAATCATATATATACTGATTTTTCTCTTATTTAGCCAATTTGAAGAGAATAGAAATAATTTAAATTCGGACGATGTCAAGATGGAGAATTTAATATTATTGAAGTAGCACCCGTAAATTTAATCATGTTATGAATTGTACCCTGATTGAATTTGTATGAGGATAATATGCAAGTATTATGTCATCTATGATATACAAATACATGTTTGGGTTAACGGCAACGATCATACACTGAATATATATATATATATATATATATAAACTATTTATATTTGTTAAACACAATACAGTGGATACTGCTGAAAGTTCTCATTGCCCAAACCCACAGACCTACACAATGTTTACCCGGTGTAGAGGATAGTTGTTATATATTATTTGATTTGTTCCCGTTACCTGCATTGCAAACGGATCTTTCCTAATTCAAAAGATAAAAATATTGCATATATGCAGATGTCTGTTGATCATTATATGCTTAATGATATGCGAAAAATACTGATCAACAATATCAAAATAAATATGAATGTATGCTGTGCCGAAATGACGAGTAGCGAAATTGCAAACTTGACAATATTTGTTGAAGTACAACATGCTAAAACTTTCTTTAAAAAGAGTATGTAAACAACGGAGCTCAATAATTCCACTAATATAAAAAAAAAGAAGAATTACCTCTCACCTCAAATCATTGAACATGTCGAAAAACAGTTTGTTATCCTTAGAAAGACATGTTTTTTTTCATTTCAAATATTTAAAGTATTTATCAGGGCTGAGTGTGTTAGAAACGAAATTATATCAATGTAGGTAGTGAACATATTTTTAAATAAATATAGCTGTTGATTATTTGTACATATATTAATTATGCTTTTAAAAAACAGTATCATATTACTGAAAACCAAATAGACACGTTTATATTTCAAATCGTCAGATGAATGGAATGGTGTGTGTTTTCCCATGAATTTAAATTTTCCCTACTTTTAATTGGTTTAATTTTAATACAGTTTTGATTTTGTTTATTTACAATGCAAATCATAAGTATTGAGTATAAATTATAATCTAACTTGTCTATATGCATTCAGTGCTTGAAGTTTTTGAATTAAAAGTTTGATTAGTCTTTGTTCTTTGTGATATATGTGTGGTATTTTAGTTTTTCATTTTATTGATATAATCAGCATATTGTATGTTATTCAGCTGCTAGAAAGGGTATATAATGGTGCGTTAGCTTTTAATTCTTCAAACATCAATTATTTGCATTTCCTTTTTAAACATTAGAGAAAACCCGTTTTCGTAGAGGACGTCATTTGTTTAGTTGTAGAATGCGTTCATATCGATGGCATAGTGCAGAAAGGGGCTATTTGCAATTTTCATCAAAGTTGACATTTTTATTGTTTTGATGGTAAATATGAAGTTCTTTAATGTGTCAAAATGTTATGGTGCTGAGTATGCAAAATGACAAGCAATGATCTACAACATATACACAGAAAACCAATATCGGGTAACACCTACCGCCCTTAAAACATGTGATGAACTCAGGTGCTCCGGAAGAGTTTTAGTTCCTCTATATATCTAAATCCTGGTAATGAAGTTCAATTCAAGTAAATGTATATTTAAGAATATTGTTTGATTAGAATGATAAGATATTGCTTGGATTCTTTTGGAATGTCGTTATTTTTTTTTCGATAGGAATTTAATGTGAAATGATTATTGGTTTGTTTAAAAAACTAGAGAAAATGGGCACACATGATAATAAATAAGGGTAATAACAAAATTACCGAACACAGAGCAATCTTTCAAAGGGAAAGTCAAAACTCATAAATCAATTAACAGACAAAATCAGTCAACAACCGGGAAACTGGGAAACCGCAATAATGTACTGGGCAAGAAGTGCAAATGAAAAACCTGTATCATCTCTAACATCGTCATTCTTACACAGGCTTCATGTTTTCCTTTTTTTCCCTACGAAAGTCCCAAGTCAACAGTGCAAGCAATGATTGATATAGTATGTGTTCGTTTCAAACAGCCATTAACCCTATTCATTTTATAGTTTCGCTGAATTCACAAGAATGTCATACGTTGTGTAGAACTAAGAAGTTCATTAACAGTCACCTAAATTATGCATTAATAGATATCTAATGATGCATAATGTTTATTTTGATCACATATACAATATAAACTTACCCAGCTTGTAAATCTTTCTCTGACACAGGGAATTTTCCCCGCCAAATGGAAGCGAGCCATAGTCAGACCTCTGTTGAAAAAAGCTGGTCTTGAACTTACATTCGCAAATTATCGGCCAGTCAGTAATTTGTCCTTCTTGTCAAAATTAATCGAGAAATCTGCACTCTATAGACTGAATAAACACGTGAATGATTACAACCTTCTACCGAAGAATCAGTCAGCATATCGTCAATTTCACTCTTGCGAGTCCGCCCTTCTCAGGCTCGTGAATGACATTCTAGACGGAATGGAACATCAGGAGGTTACCGCGTTGATTGCTCTTGACTTAAGCGCCGCGTTTGATACTGTCGATCACTGTATTCTGTTGGATGTTCTTGAACGTCAGTATGGCGTCTGCGGATCGACGCTCGAATGGGTCGATTCCTACTTGAGGCCTCGCAGTTGCAGAGTTACTGTCAACTCGATAGTTTCATCGAAACGGGAACTAGACTGTAGTGTTCCTCAAGGAAGTTGTCTTGGTCCATGGCTCTACCTGGCGTATGCTGGAACAATAGTTGATATAGTGCCTCCATCAATTACTGTTTATGGATTCGCTGATGATCATACAGCAAATAAGCGCTTCAAACCTACACCGTCAGAAGAAGCTAATGCCATTCAAGAACTCAAGAACTGTGCTATTGACATCAACAACTGGATGAACAATAATAAGTTGAAGATGAACAATTCGAAAACAGAATTTATTCTTTTTGGGAGTCGGTCTCAACTCGGCAAGTGTAATACCAACGAAATTATTATTTGTGACGAAGTTATAAAATCGAAAATCTGTATTAGATATCTTGGTGGTTTTTTGGACGAGACTCTGAATTTCAAAGAACATATTAAAAGAAAATGTAGAACAGCTATGCTAAATTATTTCAAGATAAAAAGCATTCGAAAACATTTGTCAAAAGAAGCCACAGAAACTCTAGTTCTATCTTTAGTTATATTTCATTTGGATTATTGTAACGTTATTTTATATTGTATTCCTCAAAACGAATTGTTGAAACTTCAACGTATTCAAAACATGTGTGCCAAACTTGTATTGAATCGCTCAAAGTATGAGAGTTATAAACAAGCTTTATATGATTTACATTGGCTTCCAGTCAAAGCTAGGATAAGTTTTAAAATATTAATATATATGTACAAATGTTCTGTTGGAAATGCACCATCATATTTAACTGAATTGTTGTCTCCTCAAGTAGCTAGACGTACGCTAAGGTCATCTGAGTCTTCTGCAGGTTGTTATGTTATTCCTTTTAATAAGAAGAGATAATTTTCCGATAGAAGTTTCAGTACAATTGGTCCAAAATTATGGAATGAGTTACCAGTTAGTCTGAGAAATTGTAAATCTGTAGATATTTTCAAACGTCAATTGAAGTCATTGTATTTTGAAGATTATTTTTCACTATTCTGAACTTCTTGATAGCTGTAGCTTTAACAGCCTAAGATGTCAGTAATATTGTATTGTATATTGTTTTTGTACAGTTATGTTCATTGTATATTTTTATCTTTTTATTTTATTTTATTTTGCATTGTAAAACGCCATTGAATATGCATTGTATGTGTAGAAATAGGCGTTTAATCAAATTTTAAAGTTTAAAGTTTAAAGTTTAAACTTATGCTTTCCTTTCCCTTTGAAAAAGTCAAAGATCAATATTATGTGTTTTTGGTAAGCAGCCAATAACCCTATTATTTTTATTTTGCTATTAATTTCTTGAGATTGCTATGAGTAGTGTATAACTAAATATGTGATTAATAACCAATCAAAATATGTGTTAATGAATTTCTTATAATGTACAATTTTTATTTTAATAATAAACGTGCTTTCTTTACTCTATTTGATCATTCATACAATATTATATTCATGTTTTCTTTTAGTTCTGGGAAAATCCAAACCTCAACAATGCTTGCAGCGATTGATATAGTATGTGTTCGTCACAAACAGCCATTAACCCTATTATTTTTATGTTGTTATTAATTTTCTGAGATTGCTATCAGTTGTGTATAACTAAATATGTCATTAACGACAAATTAAACTATGTGTTAATGGGTTTCTTATAATGTACAATTTTTTATTTTAATATTAAACGTGTTTTCTTCACTTTATTTGATCACTCATACAATACCATATTCATGTTTTCTTTTTGTTCTGAGAAAGTCCAAAACTCAACAATGCATGCAGCCACTGATATATTATGTGTGTGTTGCAAACAGCCATTAACCTTATTAATAATATTTTGTTATTACATTTTTGAGAATGTAATACATTACTTAGAACTAAACGTGTTATTAACAACCAATTACAATATGTCTTAATGCATTTTTGACAATGTATCATTTTTAATTTGAAAACAACCAGGTTTTCTTCACCATATTTGATCACAAACACTAGTCCACCTTTATTTTTTTTCTTGTTGTTGTGAGAAAGTCCAAACCTAAACAATGCATGCAGCGATTGATATATTATGTGTTCGCTACAAACAGCTATTAACCCTATTAATACGTATTTGTTATTACATTTTTGAGAATGTAATACATTATTTAGAACTAAACGTTTTATTAACAATCAATTACAATATTTGTTAATGCATGTTTGACAATGTATCATTTTATTTTGATAATAAACAGGTTTTCTACACTATATTTGAAAACAAATATAGGATAAGGTTTAAAATTTCTTTTTGCTTTGAGAGAGTCAAAGTCAACTGTGCGTGCAGTGTGTCACACATTATGTGTTTGTCACAAACAGCCATTAACCCTATTATTTTTTTATTAGATTCCTGAGAATTTAATACGATATTTGGGGCTAACATTGTTTTGATAATATACATGTTGTTGTATTAAAGAGCTGAAAGAGCCATAACGGAAGGAATTGTACCGCACACGAAGT
Source organism: Gigantidas platifrons (assembly GCA_002080005.1). Lineage (NCBI taxonomy): Eukaryota > Metazoa > Mollusca > Bivalvia > Mytilida > Modiolidae > Gigantidas > Gigantidas platifrons. The sequence continues at coordinate 14,279 of MJUT01047759.1, read as the reverse complement.
TACGATTATGCACAAAACGTCGCATTCAAAGCGTTACATCGTTGTGTATTACGAAGCTTTCATACGCTGTCATCCGGTGTGAACTATTCAAGATTTCAGATTGGCAATGCATATTCATGAAATTGTTCTGAATAATCACAGCTATGGTCAAAAGTAGCCAGGAAATAAAACACCAGGCAATAGAATACAAGCCAATAGATTACCAGGCAATATAACACTAGAAAGTCAAAACCCTAAAAAAAGTTGAAAGTAAAAAAACATAATATATAAAACATGTAAAACTTTACAATTAGGTAATAAACTACATTAGTTTTTGTTTCCTTTTGACTTTGACAAGTATCACTATCTTCTTCTCTTTCTACGTTTTAACTTGTCTGCGGTAAAACTACTAAGCGACACTCGTTTCTAACTAGCCGCGTCTACTACTTATACGTAATATAGATGGCGCTTCGATCGCTTTACAATAATTCACCAATCGACAAGCAATAAACAGATGGGGAATTCCCCTTTGACATTCCAAAAATGTAAACAGATGACATGATTTGTAAATAATCACGATGTGGATTTAATCTTATCATAGTAACTATAACTTATTAAAATACATATATGCATCAACAAATCCAGACATTCCTCTCTGAAAACATGATAATTTTACTTTACAGTAGGTATGATGAACTGAAATTGCTCATAATACTGGCATTTTATCAACTTCCCACGAAACAGTTGATCATTGCATTTCGTACACAGCAACTAGGCTGACGCAGACTTCCAGATATATGAATCAACCGCGTTGCTTGACGATGAATGTTAGCAATTTCTTTAAGAACCTTTCAATTCTTTAACGGATATTTTCTGAGAGCTAACCCACAAGTTAAATATTTTTCTTCCGGATTCGTACAGTGTTTGGTGAGCGCTACATTGTCCCCCCACCAAATTAAGCATTTGGTCTCCAAATTGCAAGAAAGTTAGCAAATTATGTTGTGTAAATGATACATGACATCAGGTAATTAAAAACAAGTGCATTTATTATAGCGTGTTGTATTTATACCTATAACATTAGCACTGTCAGTGCTTTGAAAACTGTCTTTGTACTGTTGCATCGTACATATACTCATACATTATGTTTTGTTTTTGTTTGTTTGTTTTTGTTTTTGTTTTTGTTTTTTTTAAGCCCACAGAGTAGAATGTAAGAAGAACAATTACTCAAATAAATTTCAAATAAATAAGATATTTATTTTTAACAATAAAAACTTTGTCTTTACTGCATGTCTCTTGATTATCTATCATTTGTGTACATTTCAACCAACAAAACCATATGTTATGGTTCAACTACAATTAGCTGGATTCCCCAGCACAACTACACATGTATTTACTGATAGTAAATAACACTACAATTTAACTACAATTTTGAACCGACCCTTCAGATGGCATCATGAAGGCATTGATTTGATGCAGTCTTTTACACACAATGTCCCGTAGCTCTTAGAGTTTGTAATATTTGGCCTCCTGCAAAATTTCATACAAATATCTCTGTTCTTTTGGAATGGAGACTGCGGCAGAAGCATCAATGCAAATAGTGAAGTGGGATCGGTTCGCATGACAACTTTGCTTGTTCGGAAGTGTGTTCCACCAATATTGAGAACGAGTCTCTCCTTTTGTATCTCCTGACATATTGTGGACAACGGAATCCAATGGTTCTGTAACAATGGCCATGCTTACAGAAGACATGTTATCGTCACTTCTTGCTGTCATGCTCACAGCGAGTGAAACATGGTCATTCACTGAGACCAGACTGGTACCTTTCCTGTCAAGATGATGCTAACATATTTTCTATTGTCCTATTGTATCTTTCAGCCAGACCATCCGATTGGAGGGAGAGGGGCATAACCGAAGTTCTGGTCTTTTCTATCCCCAATATATTGCACATCTCTTTATAAACTTTTGATTCAAAATTGGACCCCTAGTCCGAATGAATTTGCATAGGAAGACCTAAAATTGATATGAACCTATCAACCAAGTTGAACGCCACAGTAGTGGCTTCCTGATTTCTCAAGAGTAGTGCATCTATCCATTTAGTAAAATAATCACCAATTACTAGTAAATATAAGTTGCCGTTTCTTGTTTTAGGGAGAAGGCCCATTTCTAGTGGTGCCGCAACGTTATACAACTGTAAGGGTGCTTTTGGTTTCTTTCGAGGCATTTTTCTACTATTACACGCATCACATGTTTGACACCACCTCTCTATATCTCTGTACATTTTGTACCAATGGTACTTGTGCCGTATCTTATTAAAAGTTTCTTCAAACCTAGATGACACTCTGTTACACTACTATGCAATTGTTCCAGTACATCCGCTACTAAACTTTGGGGTTTAATTATCTGACTAGTGAATTGCTTTCCTGTTTCATTTTCAAACTTCTTACAAAGTACTCCATCTACTATTTCCAAAGAATCCCAACGATTCCAATAATACTTTACTAAATGACTTAAACTAGAAACGTCAGCCCAAGTTTTAATCGGCTTAAATATTATATGAAAAGTGCTTATCCACTGTTATAATAATATACATAATATGCAAAGGACAATGTATATGTATACACTTATTTAAATGTTTGCAATATATTAAAAATCAACCAGAATCAGGAAGTTACTTAGCTTTAACTTAATCGACAAGAGTAATATTGAGAAGGTGTGAACCCAGATATAGTCTTCAAAGAAAACTTTTCGTGTGAGATACCTGTTTGTATTTGTCTCCATATTGTGTAACTCTCACGTAGCATACAGATAACTAACTATATATATATATATATTTCATCAGCTTACCTATTTCATGAGAGGTATATAATCACTGTTTTATAATAGCATACATGACATGCCTACCACAATAAATACGTGAAAAATTATTTTAATGTACCCAATATATTAAAATCATCCAGTATCAAGAAATCTTTCTTATGGGTGAATGGTTAAATACCATGGAACACATTAACTAAAGACCTGGTAACCCTGTATATAGTGTGTATTCGTACGAAAGAGATTGTCAAAGATAGGATGTATTATATAGAAAAGAAGATCGTTGTAGATGTATATTGATGATGAGTTACTTCATCCCATGACATGCTCAGGTTATAGATATGTTTACATTTATTTGCATATCTCAATTGTACACCTCCTATTATTAAAGAACAGGTCGAATACAAAACAAATAATAAACATAAAAATTAAAAAAAAAACATACTTACTAAAGGACCAGTGAACTGTACCAAAAATGTAATATTAGTATTCATAGCACATCGTCTCACCTTTTATTAATAAAAGATATATTGTTCAGAACAATTACCAAATGGGAGGGTAGGTGAACAATTACCCCCGGTGATAAGTCAAGGAAAGAACAACCTTAATCGGACACAAAAGAAAGTAAAATGATTACTGTCCATGCTTATTTGCGACAGGTCAGCGATTTCTCCGGATCATCCGGGTTCCTCCACCAATAAAACTGACCGCCACAATATCACTGGAATATTGTTGAAAGTGGCGTTAAGCACCATAAAACAAAACCAACAATTTAATTATAAGTGTGCTTAGTTTGAACTTGTACAAATGCAGGTATAACAAGTACCTGCAATAATATTCATCAGCTGATCAGGTACAATCAAATTCGAAAGATTGGAGAACCAATTGATTTCAGTGTCTTACAAAATTTATATTTAGGTATAGTATTGAGTGTAAATGTACAAAAGTTTCAAATTAGATATACGAATGTAGTATAAAGTATAAATGTACATATATTTACCTTCGCCATGCCTCTTTTACTTTGATTTCTATATTGAATGCATATCATTACGGAAGTAGCACCGATATATATTTTTTTTAAATGTTATGAAATTTACTCGGATTGACTTTGTATGTGTGCAATATGCAGGAGTTAGTATGTCATTTATGGTATTTAAGCACAAATTATATATTTGTTATTGTACAAATTATAATCAATACGTGTTTTCCTTACAATACGGATGAGTACAATCACATTTTCACGTTGTACATAACACTGAACAATAATAAGTTTTTGTGATACAGCTGAAATAATAATTAAATTTGTTTTAATGTTCCTGGGGACAAGTTAAGAAGAGTTTGAAGATACCAAAGGAATAATGATAATTTGTATATCGCAGAAGAACAGACAACATAGTGGCCAAAAGAAAAAGGACAAAAGGGCAAACAACGATCTACAAAACATACATATAAAATTAACGATCGAGTAACATGAACCCCATTAAAAACCGGGGGTGAACACACAATCATTATGACTGAAACAACACAATAACATAATTTCTGCCGCTTTATATGCAGGTGTGTTAAGGCTGTTTCAAGTCGGTTTATTTCATACGAGTTGCTCCCCTTTGTAATAGTTTATGTCGTGACGTTGCATCCATGGAAACGTACTCTTCGTGGGTAAACTGTCCGAAGGAAAAACGTGTTTCTGCAGATCAAATGCACTTATTCCTTATTCGTTTTGTGACAGTAAGATTAACAAATATATCTATTGACTATCCAGATTGTGAATATATCATTATTTTGAATCCATCGATTGTAATATATGAAAATATGATTTTTTGCACTTATCAGTCTCGCTAAGCTCGACCCCTTCAATGCCCATATTTGGAAATCGCCATCGCCAAAAGGCTTGTTTGTTGACAAATTATACAAGAATGATACACGCACATGTTTACCATCAATATGATACTTATGTAGCAGAATTTCACAAAAAAAGGAAAATGTACCCATCGTCAGTTGAAGACAAATGATGCTGATAGGTAAATCTTAGTTTTAAATTGATAATCTCCTGAAGCACGAAAAAAAAGGTAGGGGGTCGTACCGAACTTGAAGAAATCACATGAAGAATCAAAATAAAATACTTAAGCCTGGAACTCTATCATATTAATACCGACATTTTGGTGATTTTTCTTCTAAAGATCGAGATGTTTGATGATGCAGTATCCATTTTATTCACAGGCACAGGTTAATAAGACCCCCCTTTGTTTTGTAAGTTTTGAAACACAATTTATACAAGAGAGAAATAATCAATGTAATGACTATAATGATGAAAACCATTTAACACGTTTGAATCTTTATACAAAATATATCTTGATGGGTTGGGGTCCTTTTTATTTTTAGAATTCACTTTTGTTTTCTTTTCTTATTATTAGTTATTTTAAATAAAGAATTGAATTAGCTGAGTATCAAATTAACTCTCTCTGCACTGAGCTAAGTTCATTGTTATGTATTCAATCATCTTGGTGATATATTAAGGGCATATCAAGCCATGATCAATGTAAAATGCTGAACATGCCATAGATGTACATATTGATCTATTGATGAAACAGATTGATCTTCATAACCCATCTTCTTATTATAAAGTAAAAACAAAATGTGAAAAATTTGAAATCAAGAAAGTTTACTGATTTTTAGCTGAACAGGCCCAAATGGGCTAAATGATGTATTATCATGACTGTGTCTGTCGTCTGTTGTCCATATTTTTGTATACTTTTGCACAGAAATTGTCAAATCAAATGGAAAAATTACATAGCAGATATGCTATGGTACTTGGATAGTTTGTAAAATATCTGATTATTACAAAACTATATCTATTTGTTTTACATTATTATGTTTCTTTTGGTAGCTTGACAGTCCAAATGTATTGTTTAATAAACTATTTCTAATTTCGCAAGGTTCCTTGAGGTTACCTGGTTTGAGCATATTACATTTTTTTTGGTTTATTTTTTTTCTCTTTTGCTGTAGAATTGATACATATTTTTCATCTCTAATTGCTGGTGTCTAAAACTATTTATAGTTTATTTTGTTGGTTCAAAAGCACATGGAGATTGATACGTACAGCTTTTATGTTATTTTGTTTTTATGGTTGCAGAACGGAAATACAAATTATTTTCTACTATTTAATGGGGGAAAAGTTGGTGTAAAGCTACATGTACCGCTGTATTTCATTGCCCCTTTCTTCAAGTTTATTTAACCTAGCATACAGACATAAAGAAAACAAGATTAAATAGTACATAACACTGAACCATATATATGTAGATATACAGATATTAAAATTGTATCAGTAGACTCAGTGCCAACTTAACGCATGGGCACGCTGTGCAGTTGCCCGTGGGGCGCACGAGCATAGATGCCCTATGCTAATCTGTGCATGCTGTGTGCAGCATGTTTTTTAATGTTTAAACACTTATTTTGTTGGAAGTACTTATATAATAGTTATATATTTAATTTAATCGACATTTATATTTTAATTCCAGCGAGTGGTTGTATATGTAGCTGTCTCAGTGTACCACTTTTCCCGGGGTCCTATAATGTTGCTAAGACGGCCCTGAGTAGACTTTCTCCAGATTCACAAAACAATTAATGTAACCCAAAATTCATTTTTATTTAATTAAACAGATTCAATAAATTTATATATTCCATCAGTTTCATCTGGTTCAAGTTCTAGATATGAAAATCTAGAGGAATAAAAAATAGATTTGAGGGTTACATGTGTTATCTGGTTTTTTCCCACTACATCTGTAGGCCATTATAAAAAGTAACATTTTATTTTGTAAAAAAGAGATGTGAAAGGAACAAAAGAAACAAAAATATCATTACACCATGCACACTCAGCTATTCTCTATGCTTAGAAATATATCAATGTGTGCCATTTTTTATCAAAAGTATTTCAACTCAAAATATAATTTATAACAACTTTTTTTAGCTGAGTTGTCAAATATGAGCTGTGTTATATATCTCTGATACATGACTAAGTAATACATGGATAATCAATATTTTGTATAAGTACATGAATCCCAGCACCAGGACAGATGATACTGCTAGAACATAGAAGTTGACATGGATAATTACACCATTTTACAATTAATCTATAAACAATCACTTCACAAAAATCTTTTTTGTATACATGTATATGAAATAACCAATTGATTAATTATCGAATCGACGACAAATGTAGTTTACTTTAATTATATAAAGCAAAAAAATTATATTGTTTTCATACATTTTATATTTGCCGCCGATAGAGTTTACAAATATTGTTACCTCCCATTATCGGTTTGCCGGATCACTTGAGTGTTTTATTGTTTTCGAGATTGATTAAATGATTGAGTACGTACATTTCGATGTGAAAGTTCTAGAATATACGTGTCAATAAATTCATAGTTAAAAACATATTCACAAAGAGCAGATAACAAAGATATATGATTTTGCTACGAGATCAATGAAAAACTTGACAGAAGACGACGATTTACAATTTTACACCATCGACCAACTGGAATCGTCAAATATCCCCGTTTTATATGGCCTTATTCTCCATTGCTGGCTGTATATTAGCTCTCGTAGCACTTTTCTTAAACAACAATAAATAATCTTTCAGAAAATATCAAGTTTTTAATCAAACTTTCACTCTAAATTCTAGAACTTTTCGAAATTAGTTCAGGCACTAAATATATTATAGTCACGTGACCACCATTTTATCAACATAAATCCACGTTGACTCGCACAAAGTTGATACAATTTCACTTTCGAACATGTATATATAACTAGTTGCAATATGCATCAACTATTGTTATGTTTTACTCATTAATTTGTATTACATACATGACCCCTCTTTTTTATTGCATGCAATCTTAGAAACAGCCTTAACACACCTACGTATATATGTTCAATTTTAAATTAATGTCATATTACAAACGTAGGTGTTGTATTTAACTTCGCTATGCCACGTTTCCTTAGCCTCTATATGAAATATATACTATTACTGAAGTAGCACGCATACATTTAAACATGCTATGAATTGTACCCAGATTGATTTTTTATGTGGATAATATGCAGGTATTATGTTATCCATGGTATGCAAGCATATTTAAATTTCAATGTTATTGCTTAACATCATTGTAATGAACTTGATCACTCGTTCCTTTAAATCCGAGTTTTAACTTTAAAATTCTGACGGATTGCGTCGAGGATTATGCCAGACAATGGGCAAAACATGAAAAGGAGGACTTATATATATTCTTTCCGAATGGGTGAAGAGTGTTGGGTCACTGATACAAATTAGAATTAAAAAATGCAATGGGTCAAAGAGCACTCGCTCGTGTAGAGACCCAAATGTTGCTAAACACCAGTCTCTCATCCATGATAAATGAGTTGTTGTCCCCGCCGAAAAGGCCCCTAACAATACTGTTTTGTGTGTAAATAACATTATGTAGACTGTTTGATAATAAAAAAAAAAATAGGCATTCACAATTCACTTGGCAATTCTACATATACCCCGACGACACTTTCGAAAGATGATATCCTGGACAATCATAAGTTTGTTCCTTTTGGAATTTCAACCTAATATGAAGAACTTGGTTTACCGTCAGTCTACTTAAAATACTAATAAATATGATAGAATTTCTTCATTTTCCATCTATAAATAGTTTATCGTACATTGAAAAGGAGGAAAAAAAAGTATTAGAATAGATAAAATAGGCAATTTTAACTTAAGAATATGATAAATACTAAGATGGAAAAAAACTTGAAAATCCAAAACAAAATTCCACAAAATAAATATTTGAAAAAAATAATTAACAGCCACATGAATTATACACAAAACTGAAAATAAATCTGCAAAAGGGCTATTTTTAATTATATTGATTATTATTTTTAAATGTATCATTTTGGTGCATTAAAGGGTAACAATTATCAATATACAACAAATTAAAAGGTACCAATTGGTGAATTTCACTATACATATTTATCTTAATGCAGCCTGAAATCTGAATTCTGAAGAATGTATTATTGATCATCAGATCGCACCATGTGCTCAACCCATACAGTGAACACGACCACAAACAATATACAGTTTTTATTAAAAATGATTAATAAAACATGAAAAATATAAATATTGACATTACAAATTAATCAAAATTGACACAATATCCATCAATATTTTAATTTGATGTAAATACTGTAATCTGATTGGCAGACGCGCCTGACGAAAAGTTTGGTTATACTTGATAACATAGGTTGGTATTGTGACGTCACCAAAATATTCATTAGCGAACGACAAGTTCAAATATTCCCACGAAATGATCGTATTTAAAATAGCGGAATCATTAAATGTTGTTGTGAAATTAAATTATAAGGAATATTTTTTGAACAGGTTATACTAATATAACCTGGTTTGGAACAGATTACGTTTTTCCGTAAGCTGCGCTAATCCAAGTTATATCATATAATATGTTCAACAATTTCAAGTATTCCTAAATTAATCTGGTTTGGAACAACTTACGTTTTTCATAAACCGCTACTCGGTTTAATAAGCGTAAACTGTCCCAACCCAAGTTATATCGTATAACCTGTACAAAAATGGAAAATATTCCCGAATTGTTGCTGATATCAACTTATTATGCCATGATCCACTTGTTAACGATCATATCCATGGATTGTATCTTATCACACAAACAGATTTAGTTGATGCATTATATCGCATTATATTAAATACAGTACGTATTGGTTACAAATAAAAATATCTTTAATATCTTAACAGAATATACGATATATGGCTGACAGGATATTACATTTGTTATCACAATATATATTAAACATTATGATATACTTCCTGATAATTAAGGAATAGTTGATAATATACAATGTGTCCTAGAAGGAATCACAAATGGTAGACACATTACCTCATTTTTTCAAACAATGGGGATTTATCTCATCCGAAAGAGGCGACCATAAGTAATGATGAATCTATTACACAACTCACAATTGAATGTTATTAGCGTTTTGCATTGTGAGAATGCAATGCCTGTTACAGATAAACAACAACAACGTCTAATAAACACTAATTTGTTTGGAGTGATCATTGGCGGCCAAATGTACTGACAACTCTCATTTCCCACTTTAGGTCTATACCATTTCTACATGTTTTACAACAAGTGACATCGTGGTTGTTGGATTGACATATATCGTATGTAATAAGCGCGTATCACCATTTAAGTTGCAAGTTCGATTCCCGCCCCTGGTGAGGTATTGGCTGTATATTAAAAGGTTTGTATCAAGAGTTTGAAGATATCAAAGGGGTAATCCGAATCCGTCTATAGAAGAAAAGCAGATAACACAATAGCCAAAAGGAAATGTACAAAAGGACAAACAATGATCAACAAAACATACACATACAACTAAAGATCGAGTACGAACCCCACTAAAATTAAACGATCTATAATATTGGAAATACCAAATGGGGGTATTTAGAACAAATGCAATAACCACATGACAATGGGGAAACAGCAGACACAAACACAAGAACAATAACATGAGCAATATGAACACAACAGATAACCGAGAGCAAACTCTGGTGCCCCAGAATCGTAAGCAGTTGCCGCTCCTCTAGGGGCATGCGTAATTATATTGTTAATGTACAGGTTTGAAGATACGAGTGGGGTAATCATTTGTGGTAAATCAAAGAACAGACAAACAATGGTCATAAGAAAAAGGATTAAAACACAAACAATGATGTACACAAATAAAAAAATAACAATATGAATAACTATCGGGAGTGACCTCCTATGCCGCACAAGAATAATTAGATGTTGGTCCACTAGTACCATTAGTCATGTTATTGTCAAGCTATTATAATTATCATATAAATTTATATTGAAGAATATCAAAACAAATAGTTTTTTTTCTTCATATTTCATTTAAGATCAACTGTTGTTAACGTCTGTTATCATGCATTAACGTAAATGGAATTCCCTTCTAAATGTACTTTGGTACACTGGTAGCAGTATTCATATTGATCCTGAGGAAAAACAAAATGACGATTACTTTGTAGTTATTAACGTTAATGTTAGCAGACACAGTTAAAATGTGTGAATACTTCTATATGTAGGACGGTTATATAATATATATCCCATTTGGTTTATAATTGTAAATTCTGCACAGTAGAAGAATGCATTCCATTTTCATTTAAATTCAAACGCATCGGTGGCGTAATGGTAAGCATGCTCGCCTCGAGTGCAGTATATCGTGGGTTCGAGACCCAGTCGGGTCAAATCAAAAACTATGAAATTAGTATTTGTTGCTTCTCCGCTCGGAATAATGTGTCCGAGTGGAGCGACATATCTACCCGCTGACCATTGTTTCAGTGAGCTAGCACTATTAAAATCCAACTCAGTCTATTGGTCTAGAATAAAGCGGACCTTATCTTCATCTCATTGATAATTAACTTGTTCTCGCCATGATATAGCTGAAAAATTGTTGAATTGGTGTAAAACAGCAATCACTTACTCAATTAATTTCATTGTATATATGATCTACTAAATATAAACGTCTGAACATTCAATCAAACAGTGCTAAGATGTAGATATTTTTAGTTGACAATTATTTTGTTTGTGTAATTGTGTTCTTTTTTTCGGCAGGATCCGATCCCACACCGTTGACACACTGCAGCACACATTCCCATAACACATTGGAAACACATATAAATGGGGATTGCATGAATCATCATAATGCCAAGCGACTTTGTGTGCTCATTTTTGTTTTCTTTCTTATTAATGCAACCGGTACCCGTTTTCATCCTGATCGTTTATTTAATTTGTATATATATTGTAAAGATATATACCAATTGCAAGGACAATTACAAAATCATAAGGGAAAAATAAAGCATAACAAGGAAAATATAAGATCATAACAAAAGAAATATATAAAAAATAAAATCAATTATGCAAGTATGTTGAAATTGAAAAACCTACGAAATTCTGAAAGAATTCCGGTCTTCGTATTTGTATTGTTCTGACCACCTGGAATATGTCTACTTCGTCGTCTATTTCTATTTTCTCTAAAACCAAACTGAGAGCAACGAAGACACCACTTCTCTTACATCCATCCCTTATAAAACAAAAACATATACCTGACCATGAATTGATAATTCATTCTCATAAAACTTTAGTGTAAGCAAACAATGTAAACCATTATTAAAGCCGACATCATTTTCTTATAGAATGTGTATGGACATCAATTCCGTTGAAAGTCTGCCAATTTTTCTTTTTTTGAAATATTTTGAAACATTGCTTTAAGAAAGAAATAATACCATACTGAAATCTTACTTACTACGTACTTCGTGATACAAAGGTAAGGTTCCTAAAATGAGGACGCATCCTATTTTTCTATTATCTACTTTCGTGTATTTTGCTTACAATGGCGAACAACAAATTAGAAACTTAATATACAGTTGTTGGAGGGAGACATCGGTCCTTCTCTTATATTGAAGTTATGAAATAAATTATGTATTTGTACACTTCATCATGTCGTGCATCAACAAAACGAATAATTAAGATCTGTACTACCACTAATATAATGTAAACAATAACGAACGGAAGGATGTATATTAAATACAATATACTCTGTAGAGTTAATAGAAAAATAATTAAATCTCCTGAAATTGAAGTTGTTTCTTTCATGTTAGTATTAATACAGTGGGGCTCGTATGTAAGTTTTATGTGTAGAGTTTTGTCCCCTTGACACTTTTTGGTCATTGTATTGTCTTTTTTTCTTAAATTTAGAGATTTTGATTATCCTTTTTGCATCCTCAAACTTTTCTTATAAAAAAAGGTGCATGCGATATTTTATTTTATTTATCTACAAATAAAAACAAACGACAAACGATGGTAACTGAACCAGGGTGCTCGTCTCGCCAGGATGACACATTGTTCAGAAGGTCTAGCATACATTTCCCAGACGACGGTATATTATTTGTATTCCATTCAGTCATAGATAATACACGTATGGTTTTATTCTTGTTTGTCTCCTACATTAGATAAGGAACATATTAAGTAGATGGCAACATTTTACAATTTTTTTTTACTCAAGAAGCACAATTCTTTACAGTATTTTATTACCCTTTAAAAAGATGTTTGAATGCACATTTTACATTATCCAGTTTAAAGATACGTTTCGTCTTTAAATATTAACTGATTATTCAAACAAGAAAAAAAACATTTTTTTTTTGTGAAGTGTTTGTATATTATTATTTCCCCCTTTTTCTCTTGATATTTGCTCAAATTTAATGAACACAACATATCTATTATCAAACATTTGTACTCATCACATCGTTGATCATATAATACAGTATATGGAGTCAGATATAAGGTTATATTTCAGTTATAGAATACAGTGCCCTCTACATGTGGAACGAATAAAATAATCTACTTGTCCGGAAATAGATCCATTAAATGTGAAAATTTGTATTATCCTCGTTCGTAAATAATAAATTGCAACAGTTTATGCTTAGCAACACCATGTTGCAGATAAACCATCTGCATCTACTTTACAATTGATTGAGACAATAAGAAATGTCATTCGTAGATCGTTTTATCATGTCACACTTTGACCTGATATATTGTTCGTTAACTTGTTCTGGAAATGAATGTAGAAGCAATACATACATGTACCATCATATTTCGTTAAAATATAGGGTAGGTTTTTAGACTGAACATTTGCACATCATGTCTGTAAGTGTGTCGTTCTACACGAAGTGAATTTGTTATTATGATATGTAATAATAAATTATGAATTTTCATCCTGAATTAACCAAGAAATACCAGAAAAAATAGGAACCTTTTTAAGCGGTTCCATAGATAATGATTGAGTATTTTATCACACAGTGGACGTTCTGTTAGAACAATTAGAATATATAATGATACTATTAATGATCAGATAGATTAATATAAATAAATAGTAAATAATCAACATTTAAACCTACCTTGTGATTCAACGTTATATCCGATGAAAATGACGAACTTTCTGTGCTATGACTTATGTTGAATTTTTCGTAGTGAAGTGCATCACCATGATTTGGCCAGAGAGGAACATTCTGAAATAATGTAATTTATTTTCGACAGGAAAATTATTTCAAAGTGAAGACAAAGACGATCGAGAATGAAAACATATTTTCAAACTGAAACGATCACCTATCTGAATTATTTAAGGAACATTTTAAATTGTTGAACAGGTTATACGATATAACCTGGGTTCTGTCAGCTTACGCTTAATAAACCGCGAATCGTTTATGAAAAGCGTGAACTGACCCAAACCAGGTTATGCAAGTATAACCTGTTCAACAATTTAAAATATTCCTTATAATTTAATGTTTACAACAAAATTTAATGATTTCTAGATTTTAATTGCGCTTATTTCATGTGACTATTTGAATTTGTCGTACGCGGATGAAC
>MJUT01047753.1:586601-597581 GCA_002080005.1 Gigantidas platifrons | reverse complement strand
ACACTCTGTACTAGATAAGCACGCTTATAAAATTGATTTGAATAGTACTAGCGCACTAAAAACCAGTATGTGTATTAACAATTCGCTCGGTAACGTCATGATGTGTTTAACTTCATAATAATCGATATTTTGCAATATAATAGACAGTTAGGTCGATGCTAAAAATATCACCACCCGCGATCAAAGCAAAGCTGTCTATGGTACAGATAAAATATATTCGGATTGGGTAAAATATTCATCCTTATTTGCGTAACAAGTTGTATTACATTACAGTACGCCTATAGACTAAACACATTCGATTTCAATTCAATGTCTCATTTAGAGTTGATACATAATATACACTCTAAATAAAACAAAACACTTATTAATACGAGGGCGGATCGTGTGTACTGTTGATCTGCCTTTAAGTTAAGTGGGTTTTATTTCTTATATTTCAGTTTATAGTCTTATGTGCGACAGGGGGTGGCACCTTTACCATACTTAAGCAGTAAACAGGAGATAAAGTAAGATATAACAGAGTACAATGATAATATTGAAATCAGGGGTTTTTTTCTGAAGAAAAAATCCCACGAATCCATTGTTATGCTCATGTAAAATTCACTTGAAAGGTTCAATGTATTAATTTTGTTTAGAGAACTGTAGAATTACATTATGTTGTTTTACTTGAAGGTAAAACAAAGATGCCATCCGCTATGGGTGAATGTTTATGTGTAACTCAATTTAAAATTGGAAGAAAAAATGTAATGTATTAATATCGTATACTGTTTCCATCATCCTATATTGATGAACTTCTTATTAAAGCTAACTCACCTTTAATCATTTAATGGTATAATGTTGTTGCTTTTGGTAATTTTATTAAAAGGTTTTTTTTTTTTTTGCGTTGAAAGTTAATATATACCTTCAAAACATGAATATAAAACGTCATTGTATTTAATTACACAATTGCTGAATGATGAGGTATTAATTACATTTGTACCAATATGTATCTGTACCAGTAAAGTTACTACAACATATTTTTTCTTTTTTTCATGTACTGTTCTACCAATCTGAAACGTTGATTGTATCACACAATGATATGTTGCAACGTAACTGGCTAATTTCGAACCTTCTACATCGAGAGTAATCGCTCTACCAACTGAGATCATATAGATCTTCACAAGATCAAATAGGAGAAATTATCTTTATATCTTATGTTATCTGAATAGCTAGGATACTAACCTAATATCGTTAGAAGTGCCGCATTTCTACAAAAGATTAGCAATTTTTATCACAAGTGCACCTCTCCTGTTTAAGTGTCCTACCTCTTACACACCTGAAAAATGCTTCCGATTCAGACAAACACCGCTGCTACCATAACAACGCATCTAATGTATATTATTCACCCACGGCTAACTGCAGATCTCCATAAACTTAACTAGGAGAGGTTATTTAAATTATTATCATACCAAAATGACTCTATTTCGTTAAAACGCATCAGCGTTGCTATTCGTGTCTGATTACAATCTAATGACGACATTCATGTTACTTACACTTGTAGATCGGTTCTGGATACTGCATGTCTGTATGTGATAACAATCTAATGACAACATTCATGTTACTTGTAGATCGGTTTTGGATACGGTATGTCTGTATGTGATAACATTATAATGCAACAATCATGTTACTTGTAGACCGTTTCGGGATACGTTATGTCTGTATGTGGTAACAATCTAATGACAACATTCATGTTACATACACCTGTAGATTGGTTCTGGATACGGTATGTCTGTATGAGATCACAATCTAATGACAACATTAATGTTACTTGTAAATCGGTTCTGGATACGGTATGTCTGTATGAGATCACAATCTAATGACAACATTCATGTTACTTGTAGATTGGTTCTGGATACGGTATTTCTGTATGAGATCACAATATAATGACAACATTCATGTTACTTGTAAATCGGTTCTGGATACGGTATGTCTGTATGAGATCACAATCTAATGACAACATTCATGTTACTTGTAGATCGGTTCTGGATACGGTATGTCTGTATCTGATCACTATCTAATGACAACATTCATGTTACTTGTAGATCGGTCTGGATACGTATGTCTGTATGTGATCACAATCTAATGACAACTTTCATGTTACTTGTAGATCGACTCTGGATACGGCATTTCTGTATGTGATTACAATCTAATAACGACATGCATGTTACTTACACTTGTAGATCGGTTCTGGATACGGTATGTCTCTATCTTATCATAATCTAATGACAACATTCATGTTACTTGTAGATCGGTTCTGGATACGGTATGTCTGTATGTGATCACTATCTATTAACAACAATCATGTTACTTGTAGATCTGTTCTAGATACTGTTTGTCTGTATATGATCACAATCTAATGAGAACATTCATGTTACTTGTAGATCGGTTTTCGATATGGTATGTCTGTATGAGATCACAATCTAATGAAAACATTCATTGTTATGCTCATGTAAAATTCACTTGAAAGGTTCAATGTATTAATTTTGCTTAGAGTACTGTAGAATTACATTATGTTGTTTTATTTGAAGGAAAAAACAAAAATGCCATCCGCTATGGGTGAATGTTTATGTGTAACTCAATTTAAAATTGGAAGAAAAAATGTAATGTATTAATATCGTATACTGTTTCCATCATCCTATATTGATGAACTTCTTATTAAAGCTAACTCACCTTTAAACATTTAATGGTATAATGTTGTTGATTTTGGTAATTTTATTAAAAGTGTTTTTTTGCGTTGAAAGTTAATATATACCTTCAAAACATGAATATAAAACGTCATTTTATTTAACTACACAACTGCTGAATGATGACGTATTAATTACATTTGTACCAATATGTATCTGTACCTGTAAAGTTACTACAACATATAATTTTTTTTTTATCATAAACTGTTCTACCAATCTGAAACGTTGATTGTATCACACAATGATATGTTGCAACGTAACTGGCTAATTTCGAACCTTCTACATCGAGAGTAATCGCTCTACCAACTGAGATCATATAGATCTTCACAAGATCAAATTGGAGAAATTATCTTTATATCTTATGTTATCTGAATAGCTAGGATACTAACCTAGTATCATTAGAAGTGCCGCATTTCTACAAAATATTAGCAATTTTTGTCACAAGTGCACCTCTCCTGTTTAAGTGTCCTACCTCATAAACACCTGAAAAATGCTTCCGAATCAGACAAAAACCGCTGCTACCATATCAACGCATCTAATGTATATTATGCACCCAAGGCTAACTGCAGATCTCCAGAAACTTAACTAGGAGAGGTTATTTAAATTATGATCATACCTAAGTGACTCTATTTCGTTAAAACGCATCAGCGTTGCTATTCGTGTCTGATTACAATCTAATGACGACATTCATGTTACTTAAACTTGTAGATCGGTTCTGGATACGGCATGTCTGTATGAGATAACAATCTAATGACAACATTCATGTTACTTGTAGATCTGTTCTGGATACGGTATGTCTGTATGTGATAACAATCTAATGACAACATTCATGTTACTTGTAGATCGGTTCTGGATACGGTATGTCTGTATGTGATAACATTCTAATGCAACAATCATGTTACTTGTAGATCGGTTCTGGATACGTTATGTCTGTATGTGATAACAATCTAATGAAAACACACATGTTACATACACCTGTAGATCGGTTCTGGATACGGTATGTCTGTATGTGATCACAATCTAATGACAACATTCATGTTATTTGGAGATCGTTTTTGGATACGTTATGTCTGTATGTGATAACAATCTAATGAGAACATTCATGTTACTTGCATATAGATCGGTTCTGGAAACGGTATGTCTGTATGAGATCACAATCTAATGAAAACATTCATGTTACTTGTAGATCGGTTCTGGATACGGCATGTCTGTATGTGATAACAATCTCATGACAACATTCATGTTACTTGTAGATCGGTTCTGGATACGGTATGTCTGTATGAGATCACAATCTAATGACAACATTCATGTTACTTGTAGATCGGTTCTGGATACGGTATGTCTGTATCTGATCACTATCTAATGACAACATTCTTGTTACTTGTAGATCGGGTCTGGATACGGTATGTCTGTATGTGATCATTATCTAATGACAACAATCATGTTACTTGTAGATCTGTCTTAGATACTGTTTGTCTGTATGTGATCACAATATAATGACAACATTCATGTTACTTGTATATCGACTCTGGATACGGCATTTCTGTATGTGATTACAATCTAATAACGACATTCAAGTTACTTACACTTGTAGATCGGTTCTGGATACGTTGTGTCTCTATCTTATCATAATCTAATGACAACGTTCATGTTACGTGTAGATCGGTTCTGGATACGGTATGTCTGTATGTGATCATTATCTAATGACAACAATCATGTTACTTGTAGATCTGTCTTAGATACGGTATGTCTGTATGTGATCACATTCTAATGAGAACATTCATGTTATTTGGAGATCATTTTTAGATACGGTATGTCTGTATGAGATCACAATCTAATGACACCATTCATGTTACATTTAGATCTGTTCTAGATTCGGTATGTCTGTATGTGATTACAATCTAATGACACCATTCATGTTACTTGTAGATCGGTTCTGGATACGGCATGTCTGTATGTGTTCACAATCTAATGACGACATTCATTTTACTTGTAGATCGGTTCTGGATACAGTATGTCTGTATGTGTAACTGATGTGAACAATGATGGTAACCATGACATTCTAATAGGAGCTCCTCTACAGTCTGTTGTTAATTATGATGAAGGCACAGTGTATGTATACTACGGTACAGGTGATGTATGTATCATGTTGTCTATATTTCATTATTTATTGAGTAAGAAAGGATATGAATGTAAATTGACATGAGAGACTATCGAACATTACACTTAGATGCAAATGAATTGAATTAATGATTTGATTTATTGTGTTTAACGCCACTTTCAGAAATAGTGCAGCTATATCCGGAGTACCCGTAGAGAACAACCTACCATGGCCCAAGCAACTTGCAAACTTTATCACTTGCGGAAGCAAGTCGAGTGGACCCTTTTGCAATCTACAAAGCCGGTCCAGAACCCATGCCGTATTGGTGATAGACTTGTATGAGTTGTTAGGCAATCCAACTACCTAGCTCATTTAGGCACAGGGCCGTTAGATGCAAATTAAAATAAACGAACAGAAGAGACTATCCAACATTATATTTAGACACAAATGAAAAGCCTTCTTGAAGTCGAATATAACTAACGTCATCTGTATTATGTTAGAATATTGCTGATTTGTTTGTTCAGTATGAAGGTATCATGTATCAAGTAATTGTAGACATGCTACTGGTTATATATGATGGAACCTCTCGGAGACTGATAACATAATAATGTATTACAACCAATTCATATTTGAAAATCTGATATGCATGGGCTCTCAAGTCATATTACGCGCCACTCGTTTAGTGCAACGTGTTTATCGAGTGATTTACGACATTTGATCATACTTTCATGTGGCGGTCAAAGATCGTTGACCCTGTTGTCCTATGCCCCCCCTTATTACTGTGCACTTTGTCATAACATGCGTATCCTGCTCTTGACATATGTGCCACCTGAAGTTAATTAAACAATAATCAATCAACGTTTAACATGCAAACTTTAGACATGTTGGTGCACTCGGATACATTATCCTGGCTCTAAGCCAACGAATATTTACTTTATTTCTTAAAACTGCCAGTTTGACTAAGAAGCAACGAATACATATTCCGTATTCTATGCATTGGCACAAACGAGGACCAAACCCAAGATCGACCACACTCTATATGAGAACGCTATGAATACTCCACGGAGTTGGTCGTTATTTTTAAGGTGTTTTTATATTGTATTATTAACGACTATTGACTTGATATCCTACATTTTGTAAATACAAAGGCATTTTAATTATCACACTACTTGTCAAGTAAACTACTTGTTCATTAAATTCACAACAGGTGGGTGTGTCCGACATATTGACGCAACGACAAGAAAACAAACTGTGTCCTGATCTGAATGAAATGTGTAATATGACAGGAAGCGCACGTGACAAGACAGCAACTGTTGCCTGGTATGAATAATAGAGTAATATGACAGTAACCGCGTGTGACGACAAGAAAGAAACTGTGGCATGGTCTGAATCACGGCTGTAATTTGACAGAAACCACAACTGTCTACATATAATTTACATACACATTTTAATGTTCTTCAAAATAATGTGTCGTACGCGCAAATGTATATAACAACGTTTTTATCAAACACTATATCCATTGAGAACTATCAAGAATGTTGTTTGATACATTAATAAAAAAAAAAAACAGTAGACCCAAAGCTAAATATTGCTGATTATTTTGTGCATTTTCAGGCCATGTATTTGAATGGTAGTGTCCAAAATTTGCATGGGAAGAATCAGGTCGCTTTGGAAATGCCATTGTTAATCTTAAAGATATCAGTAAAGATGGATTTGATGGTAAGTAAGTGCACGTGTATTGAAGCCATTGGGGCTTTCCTTAAAGGAACTAATATTATACATTAAACAACTTCTGCATTATGAAGATTAAATTTATTATTTATAAAATGGGGTTTGTCCCCATTCTCCATTGAATAATAACACATCTGGATCACGGAAGATCATCTCCATGGACCTAACTTCAGGGAAACACAACATACATGTATCAAAGAGAACAACATTTTTAAGATAATAATGTATTCCGTTGAATAATACGCCAGGACATGATTTATGAGAGAAGATGTGAACTGAGCATAGGCGAAAGGGTGAAGTTTTATGAAAGAACAGGAAAGTGGGCAATTCGATAGTGGACAGGACAGTGGGGGGGCATTTAAAAATACTGTCAAACAAAGGGAAACAATTCCACCCCCCTTGTCTCCATAGATTCTACCGCCCTGCTATGCATTCAAAAATATGGTTAGTGGAGCTTGCGACAAGGACATTTATGTGTATCCATCATTCGCTCCTAGGCATTTTATTTTAGTTCTGATTTCCATTATTATTATATCATGTAAGTTTAAATTTGAGATATAAAATTATTGTATAATTTATTTATTGATTACAATAGAAATGTTCACAACTACAACATTATATTGTAGTACAGTAAATGACGGACTTATTGCTGTGTAGGTAAATTGTAAATCGATAACCGTGATATTTAGTTAAATATTTGAATAAGTAGAAACTGCCTTGATATCTGACACGTTACATTAGTAGTGCCTCAAATAATCTTTTCCAGAATAAACTGTCTTCATTTGCATTTAAATTTGAAATATCAGTTGTATCTTTAATTTCTAAGCACGTTACTTTGTCCCAAACTCGTAAAAGTGATTTTGGCATTTCATGTTTAGATATATTCTGCAGAAAAATTACAATTAACATATCTCGACTTTCGTGAAACATTTGCATTCGTGCCATTTCTAATTCAAACTCGCACCAGTAACTCTCCAGAAATTGCTTACTTATGACAAGAATTATTTTTCTGCTTTGGGATATAGCCTCACATATATTGTCAGCTATAAAACTTCCAGGAATAAAGTCTCTGTGATGGAGACACAATACATGGTTCCTTTCCTTTTCCAGATATGAGCAAAGTGGTCCACATACCCACTTATAATCTGAATTATGATATGCTACAAAAGCACTATATTTATATTCTTTTGAATCTCCATCTAACCTTGAGTAATGGCGATACTTCCGGCGGATGTTAAGGTACCAATACTGTAATGTTATCCTGTACTTAAACCCAATAAAACCTCCAACGATTATTATAATGAACAACCCCGAAAGACTGAGTGAGAAAACCAGCCAAAAATTAGACATACAGTTCGATTTGAGCATGTTCATATGTTGATAAGCATACACGGTACTTTTTGTACTGCCATCAATATATACACACGAGTAATTCCCCTTGTTGTCAAGTGAAATATGCGTTTGTTGTGTCCACTGTATAAACTGCATAGACATGCAATTGCATTCAAATATGTTTCCACTTAACCGGAGATTCAATTTAGAGCTCAATTTGGTATTTGCAGCATCCAACTCTTTTGTCGTCCCTGGTTGTAGATACCGTATCCGATTTTTACTTACATCAATATAAACAAGTTTAGAAAATTTAGAAATATTAAAAGGAAAATCTGTTAATTTATTGTCTGACAAGGATAATGTTACTAATGCATGGTATTGTGATCTGAACAGGTTTTCGTGTAACGATGAAAACATGTTTCCCGAGAAATCGATATTCTCTAGTAGAATTAGTCCTTCAAGAAATTGTCCGGAGACATCTTTTTCCAGTCCTAAGCCTAAATTGGCAGCTTTACTTTCTAGAGAACGCAGTTGTTTAAACGATTGCATCATATTAAGATTTATGTCGGCACAATTAAATCCTGACATTCTAAATATTTCAATATTATCTATCCCATTGAATTTTCCATTGCAATTTCTAAAGGATGTCCAATCCAGATCAAAAAGCTTTAAGTGACGTCCAAAAGTAAAATTAACATTGGCCAAGTCTGTAGATTTCATCGATATTCGCTGGGCGTAGATATATTGTATATTTGGTGGTAATGGGAATACATATGTCACTGTATTAACATTAGCCTTCAACGTCGTTGACATTGGTCCATGTGATGCATTTGTTACTGTCGTTGATAATATTCGTGACATGCTTGAAGTTGAACGTAATATTTGTATATGTTTAGAAATATTTGATATTTCCAGAGAATCCTTGGATGACGAATTACTAGTCCCATTTATCTCCCCTATGGGATTTTGCCATGATATGTCTATGATCTTTAAATTGGTTAGCTTATAAAGTTCAAGAGCCGAACCAAGATCGCCATAAATTATATTGTGTGCCATATTTAAAACTTCCAAACAATGTTTATATTTAATTCTAGAAATAGATCCGAATCGAATTATACTTATTTGGTTGTTACTAATATCGATCTCTTTGACACATATTTGACCAAGAATCGAAAAGTGCTCCGGTGTTAAGACATCTGGACCTCTTTTAATTCTATAATTGTTTGAAAAATCTATAAGAGTCATATTTTTGTCCTTATAGACACCAAGAATGTTTACTAAATCAGATACACGTATATACACGTTATTAATTATCCTTAAAGTTTTTACTGACTTTAGAGGCTCCAAAGCTCCTACTTCAACCTGTTTTATTGTACACTCCAGGGTAAGTTGTTGAATAGGTATCTTTGTAAATGCAGGAAATGTCCCATTCGTTAATCTCTGTATATTACACGGACTTAATATCAACGAATTTAAACTCAATAATGATTCGAATCCACCGCCAAATGATACATTGTCCATTCCGTTGATGGTGAGACTTTGAAGCTTTGATAGCACACTGAGTACCTTGTCTGGATATCCATTAGAAATATGAAACAGATTATGGGATAAATCCATAGATACTAAGTTCGGAATACGTTCAAATACCCCCAACTTTAAAGATTTCACATCTAAATAGTTAGATTCCAAATTAAGGTTACGGAGACGTTGTAGTCCATAAAACGCATTCACATCGATATGGGTGACACGTGACAAAGCCAGATATAACGTATGAAGGCTAACTAACGACATAAATGTGTTATTGCATAACAACGTTAAACGGTTCCCTGATAAATCTAGAATAGTTACATTATGTGGAATGTGTGTTGGAACTACCCTGTAACCATGATTACTACAATCATAAATAATATCCATATTTGATGTTGTTAAATTGCAGTGTTTCATTGAATAAACATCTGTAAGCAAGGCCACAATGAACACAATAACTATTTCCAACATGTCCATGTTATTCTATTAACATTTGTATTACTACTAACCATAGTCAAAAACACGATATGTTATCACTATAATGATTTAGATACGGAAATCCGTAATATATTTCCCCGCTGATTTAGATACGGAAAACCGTAATATATTTCCCCGCTGATTTAGATCCGGAAATCCGTAATATATTTCCCCGCTGATTTAGAAACGGAAATCCGTAATATATTTTCCCGCTGTATTTTCCAAAATATAAATATGTGTAAAGCACATTCTTATAGATAAGTTATTTTACAAATCAAAGGCGTGTTTGTTTAAAGATAAGAAACTGTTGACGACTGACCATTTAAGTTTCTAATATTTACATTATTACTGAGTTTGTAATGTTCTTAGGATAAATATCTGTCAATTAAAAAGATAATATATTGATAAATCATCGCTTAAAATATAGTACTAAAGACTAAACATAATCGCTTAAATAAGTCAAAATCAAGGGGGATTTCTGTATTTATATGTAAAATGCTTAGGCTAACTAATGCTAACTAAAAGTGTTTTAAGGCTTGAAACATGTGTATCTACAGGTAGGTCCGGATTAAAACCAACGCATAAACTAAGAACATGTCAACCTTAGTGCCCCTACACCTTCCTCCGGCTGATCAAATAAATTGCCTTGTGACCGGATTTGTGTGGTGTCCCTTGCCCCTTTATACCCTTAGCACGTGCTTATTTTGCCTAAGGAGTAATCCATCCCTGTCTGCAGGGAATACCATGCAATTAAAATCGATGTGCGTTGGAACTTTAAATAAAAGTTTGAAAATACCAAAGAGGTAATCAGAAGCAGTTACTCGAATGAGAAGAAACAATACAATGCACTTATACTAACATTTAACGTAGCGTAGGTAGATCATTAAAGATAGAGACAATGCAATGTACTTATACTAACATGTAACGTCATGTAGGTAGATCATTAAAGATACAGACAATACAATGTACTTATACTAACATCTAACGTCGTGTAGGTAGATCATTACAGATACAGATTTTACACTGTACTTATACTAACATGTAACGTCGTGTAGATAGATCATTAAAGATACAGACAATACAATGTACTTA
>MJUT01047753.1:543778-572761 GCA_002080005.1 Gigantidas platifrons | reverse complement strand
TCATTTAATGGTCATTAGAATATTACATAGGTAAACGAAAGGACATCAACAATAGTTGGAGGAATCCGGATCCGTTCGCCCTCATTCCCGTTCGCCCTATTACCTGTTCGCCCTGATACATGTTCGCCCTGGGTCCGTTCGCCCTAAAGGTGGGTCCATTCTCCCTAAAAGTGGGTCCGTTCGCCCTCATAATTATAATTATATAGGGTATTAAAAATAATACAAAAATAAGAGATATTTAATTGCTTATAGATAATAAATTGAGAAATTATAAATATGTGGCATGCTAAAGTGTACAGTCAATGGACATAGGTATTCGTCACTCGAATTTACGCTCTATATTTCATAACCACATTGTTCAAAAAAATTATTTTGAAGTCATTTCTAAACGGGTTTTGATAATTTTTGCAACAGAATAAGCAGAAATATTAAAGATTATTTGTTTATTTTAGCATGATTTTCCGTTAGAAAATGTAGGATATTAGGTTCTGCATTAAGTGATCCACAAAAAAGGATTTATTATACAACCAGGCAAATAAATTCACACATTATTAATATTATAATAAAACGTGTGACAAGTTATCTTTTGATTACAAAACCTCACATGAAAAAAATCATACTAAAAATCATTTTGGGACTTTAAAAAATCGCAAGTAATATAGCCTCAAGCACAGAGCTACATTGTAGGTCGTTTCCCATTATCGCCGGTCAGAGAGTCATATTTTTACTTGTTGAAATAATTCAATATATGATGATTTTATCGAATAAATCTATCTATCTATCTATGAATTTCAATTAAGCATTTCAAACAATATACGTAATAATTGCTTGAAAATTACTTTAATTAATTTCCATATTTTTTTCATATCATTACTTCTATATTTTAAATTAAAATATCCATTATGTTCATTAAAATACGCATTAATAATCAGGATGAACTGGTTGGGCGAACGGACCCAGGGCGAACGTGTAGTTAGGGCTAACGGACCCGATAACTAGTTGGAGGAACATTTACTAAAACTATGGTTTATTTCCCTCTGGCAAATATATTTTTGGACGGTTTTAGAAGCTCTGTGTATACCTCTTGTCGGTTGCATGCTCCCAATGTGTTTTATTACTTTGGCTTTGCAAACTTTTGTCTATGAGCGGACATGATAAAGGCTATTTTAGAAGCGTGTCGTGGGCACACACAGTGGTGTATCTATTAGTATGTATCACATATGCCTGGTTAGTTTTACACAGGAGAGGATGCATTATAATTTATGTTTCTCTTGTGGTAGTCTTGATGTGCACAATTAATGTGTTTGTATTAATACACTAGACATGGTTGACTATTACCTAGTACGTATATTCACATACATACTAATGATATGGCCACAGCTTAACCGGTCTGGTATTAATTTCCTCCACCTCTCCAATCTGATATTATGTGTATTTGTATGTATATTTTGTAGTGTGGATTCTTTAAAAGAGAGAAGAAGGATAAACTAGAAAAATGGAAAAGACAAAGTAACTTCTATGAGAACAGAAAAACTCAACGATTAAGTAGAATTAAATCTGTTACTCCAAAAGACGACAGACTTGCTCTAAGTACAGAATGATACACAAGTGAACAGCCATCTTTGTAAAGTGAACGATATACAATTATTGAATGATATTATAATTTAAACTTGTTTATTTATTTGTGTCATTAAATAATATTTAATATTCGTATTGCATCATCTCCATATTGACGATTTCAAATATAAGCCTCCTTTGCAAGTTCTTCATTCATATATAATCCGGCTGGCCACGTTATAACTGGTGACCTTAAAATTATCAACAACACCTCTCTACGAGATGTGTTCGCCAACGGGACTAAACATCTTAAGCCTAAAGCCATACTCTGGAAACATACCTTATGGATTCCGTCATGGATTATGCCAGACAGTGGGCAAAGCGTAAAAAGGAGGACTTTGATACTCTTTCCAAATGGGTTAAGAGTGTGAGGTCGTTTATACACATTATGATGAATAAAAAACTCAAATGGACCATGAGCACTCACGCTACATCAATTTTTAAAGATCGAAATGTTGCTAAACACCTGTTTCTCCTCCATGACAAATATGTTATTTTCTCCGCCGTCAAGACAACTGACAATATTGTTTTGTGTGTAAATCACATTACATAGACTGCTTGATTAAGGAATTAGGTATTGACAATTCACTTGACAATCCTACATCTACCCCGCTGACTATTACGAAAGAGGAAATCCTGGACAATCATAGGTCTGTGTTATGTTCCTTTGGAATTTCAACGAAAGATGGAGAACTGGATTTAACATAACATCACTCCACTGGATTCCTAAATTACACAAGTGTCCTTTCAAATAGTGTCATATTGCTGAGTCTGGTAAATGCTCCACGAAACATCTTTTCAAATTATTAACATGTTTCCTGTCGGTGGTAAAAACCGGGCTTCAGAGTTACTGTGACACTAGCTTCTCGAGGGGTGATGTGAATCAGATGTGAATTCGAAAGAACTCCAACAATCTAGGTCCCTCTCCTGCTGCAGTAGCATTTAAACATTTGAGTTATCTGCCCTCTACCCAACTATTCCCCATTTTCAAGTGAAAGAGAGGTAAAACTTCACAAAAAGGAATGGCCAGCATAGATATAAATACCTTGTGCTAGGAAGGGACATACCTTAGTTTGTAAAAACAACCACTTTGATTCTACCAAAACCTTCTCTGAAACTGATATTATCAACAAGGTCGAATTTCTGATTGACAACATATTTGTGATGCTTGGTTGACATCTTAGTTAAATAGACAGTCGGACAGACGTATGGATACGAATTGTGCTCTTCTTCTCGCCGAATTGTTCTTTTGTTCGTATGTTTCATACATGTTATTTTAAGACGAAAAGAAGCTAGCCTGAACCTTTAATTTCACGTTCCGTTATATGGATGATGTCCTTTCACTAAAAAAATTTAGGTTTTGTAAATTCGTTTTTCGCATCTATCTCATTGAGCTTTTAATAAAAAAAATACCACAGATACAGATAGGTCTATTTCATACAATGACCTACACCTCAAAATTGACAGTGAGGTCTTTTTAGGAACGAAACCTAAAGACAAAAGATATGATTTCAATTTTCCCAATGTAAACTGTCCATGTATATGTAGCAACATTCCTGCATCACCTGAATATGAAGTATATATATCTCAGTTGATACGATATTCCAGAGTTAGTTGTTCCTATCAGGATTGCCTTGACAGAGGGTTGCTGCTAGCAAAGTAGCTACTGAACCAAGGGTCCTTCTTGTTTAAATTAAGCCATCACTTCGTGATTTTTATCATGACTTGGTTGCCCGCTATGGATTATTTGTGTCACAAATGACCACGGATATGTTCCTCTTGTCGTAAACACTTCCCGGTTCATCATTCATGACTCATCACCGGGTTTGTAAATATATTAATACGGTATGTGCCACTAGTGGATCAGGAACTGCCTACCCTTCCGGAGCACCTGAGTTCACCCCCCGTCTTTAGTGGGGTTCGTGTTACTCGATTTTTAGTTCTATATGTATGCTTTGTAGATCGTTGTTTGTCCTTTTTTCCTTTTTCTTTTGGTCATTGTAATTTATTTTCGATATACAGATTCAGATTACCCCTTTGGTATCTTGAAACTCTTCATAAGAGACAAACGAGTAAAAGTTTATTTGATATTAAAAAATTCAACAATTAGTGAACTATTCACTGATCAAAATCAAAGGTCCAAGTAGAGGTGTAAGACATGTTTGAAGATATCAAAGAGATAATTAGAAGCTGTAAATCAAAGATTGATGCACACGACAATGTTCAAAAGATTTGAATTGATTTAATTTATTGTGCTTAAAAAATTTTCAGCAATATTGCAACTATATCAGGGCGACCGGTTTTAGTGGTAGAGGAAGCCTGAGTACCTGGTGAGAGCCACCGACCATGGGCAAGTAACTAATAAACCTGATCACATGCGGCTGCGAGTCGAGTGCACCCTTTTGTAATTTACAAAGCTGAACTCGAACCCATGCCGTATCAGTGATAGGCTTGTATGACGTATTTGGTAGTGCAATTATTGGAACAAAATAGGTAAAATAGTAGCCAACACAGTACTAAATTCAGTTAGGAGGAACAAGCAATGATCGATAAAACACAGAAGACCAACGATTTACCGAGATGAACTTCTCTAAGCATGACAGAGAACACTAGTGCCCTCGAAGAGTTACTGCTCCATTAGTGAGTGAATGATTGTTGTTTAACGCTAACTCGCAATTTTCAGCTATGTCATGGCGAGAACATAATAATTGTCAATGAGTTTATGATTAGGTTTGCTTTGTACTAAACCAAGACGATAAGTTGGATGTTTGATAGTGCTAGCTCACTTTATCCTGATTATCCTTAATGGTGCCTCCTTTACAGAGAAGCAACAAACAATTTTAAAGCCTTACAAAACAAATATTTGTAAAACACTACACAGAAAACTAAAGATCGACCAAACCAAACCTCCGTGAATGTATACAGGGTAACCATAACCTGTTGTATATGTGGCACTATTTGCGCAACGGTTGGCATTATTGTTGTGAATAAGATAGGCGTAATATTCCGTTTTGCCTTAGGGGTGAAGTATGTTCGTTGACAACTTTCTTATGTTTGATGCAAATCGGTGTTGGCTTTCTGTTGAATGGTTTATGGTCTTTAACGTCACGTTCAGCAATACTGCAGCTATATCGGGGATCTCAGTTTTATTTGTGGATGAAACATGAGCACCCGAAAAAAAATACCTAACACACTATCACATAATGTTGTATCTAGTATTCATAATCATGAACAGGGTTCAAACTCACAACTTTACTGGTGATATGTACTGATTGCACATGTAGATATAAATCCAACTACCATACTATCAACACCACGATTGTCCCGTTTGTTTTCGGAGTGACAATATCTCGGATATACTTTAAATTAGAGGGTCAGAGGGGTTTCTATTACCATTCCAAGATATTCGGCAACTATGAGTTAAATGTGTGTTATCCAGAAATAGGCTTTGAACCATATAGCCATTATTTTTGTCGGAGATTTTGCAAGAGTCCACATTGCCATCACAAAAAGGCGCGTACAATAAAAGAGTATGTGTGTTCTCTGAGGATCATTATTTGCAAAAGAGAAAACAAGGGAAACCAATGAACCTGTCTTTGTTTGTTTGTTTGTTTTTTTTTTTGTTTGTTGTTTTAATTTCAGATAATTTTATTCAAAACCACTGCTATATAATTACCATATGTAGCCCAGGGAAGCTACATAGGGCCCCTGTGGTTTACACAACTCATTTGACAAGGGAAAATATCAAAATGAGTTCAACGATACACTCCCTTTCATCCACAAAATGAAAATTACAAGCATACATGTACATTTAATTTAACAACATATATATCATATTTTTGTCTTCTCACAAAAGAGTTTGGGCTATCAATAATTAAATTAATAATTACGACCAATCTGGTCAATTAGAATTGTACTGGACAATCTTATTTTACCTATGATTTCTTACCGCTCAGTGTACCCCACTTATGTGTCGCCCTATTTATTAAATACCTTACAGTCTGTTTTTTATTCACTGACGTTAACATAAACTGACAGAAACTATCAGTAATACAAAACATGTACAATTATCATTTCAACATTGAAAGACGGTTTATATCATATTCAATCTTTAAGATTACAAACTCGCTATTATCCCAACTTAGCCAACACTACACAGAGAGTAGGACAGGACAAGGCAGAGTAAGCTACACATATCGTAGCATAGAATAATACATAGTAAAAGTTCAAGATGAAACGACAGATGCTGACCATAATACACATAGCAAACTTTAATTATATACAGTTGAAGAACCTAAAGTAAATAACAGGGTCAAAGGTCGAATCGATATGATTAAAAAACTGATGTTGTTCTTTATTTGTTTGTTTGTGTGATGTTTACCACCACTTTCAACAATATTTCAGTTATATTGTTGAAGGAAACCGGAGGAGCTGAATAAAATTTGATAACATAATGCTGTGCACCTCGCCCTAATCAAGATTTCAACTCACAACATCATTGGTGATAGGCACTGATTGCATAGGTAGTTGTAAATCCAACTATAAAACTGAAAAATAACATAATTCATAGACACATATAATATAATATAATACACTATTGTATGTTAATTAGCTTAGTTTATGCTTATTTGATTTAATCAGACAGAAAAAAATACCAACTTATGGAGTCTGCTCCTATATATACAATTATTATTACACTTATTATATTGTTTTCATTTAAATGCTCTTTCTTCTATTTAAGTAATCTTCACATGACATCATACAGCTGCTTAATTGGTAGTTTTAGCATTACTATATCGTTTATGTTCTACACATTTGTATGTTTTGTTTTCACTTAAATGTTCCTTCCTCTATCTAAGTAATCTTCACATGTCCTCTCCCACCTCCTTGATGTATTCCAACCTGAACATAGTAATAAAACATGGTGCATAAAGAGTAATAAAATGCTACGTATTTGTAAAACATCAAATAATGGTATAGTGTTGATACAGGACCTATATTTAACTTCACCCAGTTCAGTCCTCATTAAAGTGTATTAAATGAAAAATATAAATCTCCATAAGAAAGTGTAGTCATAATATAGTACAAAATACCTGTGTCACATCATAGAAAACACTACCCTTGTCATAGCATAGCACAAAATACATGTGTCATAATATAGTACAAAATACCTGTGTCATAATATAATACAAAATACCTGTGTCATAATATAGTACAAAATACACGTGTCACAACATAATATATCGTTTATGTTCTACACATTTTTATGTTTTGTTTTCACTTAAATGTTCCTTCCTCTATCTAAGTAATCTTCACATGTCCTCTCACACCTTCTTGATGAATTCCATCCTGAATATAGTAATAAAACATGGTGCATTAAGAGTAATAAAATGCTACGTATTTGTAAAACATCAAATAATGGTATATTGTCGATACAGGACCTATGTTTAACTTCACCCAGTTCAGTCCTCATTAAAGTGTATTAAATGAAAAATATCAATCTCCATAAGAAAGTGTAGTCATAATATAGTACAAAATACCCGTGTCACATCATAGAAAACAATACCCTTGTCATAGCATAACACAAAATACCTGTGTCATAATATAGTACAAAATACGTACGTCACAACATAGTAATCAATACCCTTGTAATACCATAGTGCAAAATACCTGTGTCATAATATAGTACAAAATACCTGTGTCATAATATAATACAAAATACCTGTGTCATAATATAGTACAAAACACCTGTGTCCTAATATAGTACACAATACGTGTGTCATAGTATAGTACACAATATCTGTGTCATAATATAGTACACAATACTTGTGTCATAACATAGTAACACGACGGGTGCCAATAGTGGAGCATGAACTATTTACCCTTCCAGAGTACCTGAGTTAACCCCTGATTTTAGTGAGGCTTGTGTTACTCCATCGTTAGTTTTATGTGTAAAGTTTGTAGATCGTTGTTTGTCCTTTGTTTTTTTTTATTTTTGCTATTGTGTTGTCTGTCTTTTGATAAATGGATTCAGATTACCCCTTTGTTATCTCCAAACTCTTAACAGTAAAGACAGTGTCATAATATAATACAAAATACCGGATAGCGAGTATATAATAAAACAATACCGGTTATATATGGTGAAAGCTAAACTTGAAGATGCCAAAGGTGTAAAGTTAGAAGCCGAACATTCAAGTGGTGTTATGGTTATGGTGTTTAACGCTATTTTGAACTCTATTTCATTTATATCGTGTTGGTCAGTTTTATTGGTAAAGGAAGCTTTATCACAAAGTAATGTATCGAGTAAACCTCTTCCTGAGCATGAATCGAACTCACAACGTTAGCGGTGGTAAGAACTGATTGCACATGTGGTTGTAAATCCACCTACCATGCGATCACAACCAACGGCGGGACCAATACAATAAAGACAAACAAAACAATGACAAAATAAGGACAAAAATAACTGTCGATTCTGTAGTACAATCCAAATACCCGTTATGCAGTATAATTTAATTTTTCTGTCAATATTACAAATGATATCAGAAAAAAATTGCAACGATCTCT
The DNA here is from genome assembly GCA_002080005.1 of Gigantidas platifrons. NCBI lineage: Eukaryota > Metazoa > Mollusca > Bivalvia > Mytilida > Modiolidae > Gigantidas > Gigantidas platifrons. The sequence goes on along the minus strand of MJUT01047753.1, from coordinate 564,580 downwards.
TCAATAACTGATTATATTCTAAAGCTACCACTTACGAACGTTTTTTTTTTTTTGATTTACCTATAAATGAAATGCATTATTTCAGTTTACATTATTATGTTGTCCCATTACCTAAGATACTAATGTATGGTTAATATTGAGAATAATAGAGAAAACTTTAATGTTCAGCTTCTACTAAAGGACCACCATTGATACTTTTAATTACACCATATGATATTATTAAAATATATGTTAATTAAAACAGTTGCAAATGTTGGGGTCGATAATGTGTATTCATTAAAATTGCTACAATGTTAGCGTATGTTAATTGAAACTGTTGAAATGTTAGGGTTGCATGTATATGTTAACTAACGATACCCGTCGAGTTAGTGATTGCATGGTAGTTTGATTTACAAGTATCTATATTAAACTAATGCATATCACCACTAACATTGTGAGATAGAACCCGGTTAATAACAAGGTGTCTTCGTTTTCAATGGGTACTTAGGTTTTCTTCACCAATGAAACAGATTGCCACGATATAATGTAGGGTTGTAGGTGTTTGTTAATTAGGACTGTTACAATATCAGAGTTGTTGGTATATATGGGTACTTAATTACACGAATGATACACTATCCTACTTACCATCCATCAGTACATGAAGGACAATCCCTGGAATAAATGCATTACACTATAACTACCTGAGTTTAAAATGATTTTACATATACATATATAAATCAATATAATAATTCCAAATTTAATTTATTCTTAGTCATTCATGTTATAATAAGATCTTACACAAGATTGTACAAGATTACAGTTTAATTCTAGAATGTTACTGTACATTGCCATATTGTATAAAATTACCTAGTAAAATCATAGATTGGTACTGTACATTGCGATATTGTATAAGAATACTCAGTGAAATCCTAGAATGTTACTGTACATTGTCAAATTGTACAATATTATTCAGTAAAATCATATAGTGTTACTGTATATTGTTTAATTGTATAATATTACTCAGTAAAATCCTTGAATGTTATTGTGCATTGTTAAATTGTACAAGATTACACAATAAAATCCTTGAATGTTATTGTGCATTGTTAAATTGTACAAGATTACTCAGTAAAATCCTAGAATGTTACTGTACTTTGTCAAATTGGACACAATTACCCAGTAAAATCATATAGCGTTACTGTATATTGTCAAACTGTACAATATTACTCAGTAAAATCCTAGAATGTTACTTACTGTATGTTGTAAAAATTTACAAAATTAATCAGTGAAATCCTAGAATGTTACTGTACATTGTCAAACTGTACAATATAACTCAGTAAAATCCTAGAATGTTACTGTATATTGTTACATGATCACGTTTCATCCTGATGTACAGGGGAAACACATATTAAACATCACATCACAATAACTGTGTACAATACCGGTTTAATATTATAAAGTAAACATAAGTAAATATTTACCTAAATCTACCTTTCCGTTACCTATATTTCATTTGTTTTCTGTTTAATGAACTTATTTTTATCTTTATTGTATTTCAATGTCTATGATCAAATCAGATGAGTAAGTAAAGTAAGTAAAGTAAGTAATTATAAATGGGAGGATGATGACAAGTAAACAATCTTTTAAAATATGAATTGACATTAGTTCTGGATATTTGCAACTAAACATTGAGAGAGACTAAAATAACATGTTTTATTCAACAAGATGTGTCTTACACTAAAAGTAAACGTCATTTGCTGATTACTCCTTATCTATCATCAAACTCGTCTTGCTCCTTAATTCAACTGTTGATATTTGATATGATATAAATGTACATTCGGTGAATATGATGATAAAATAACGTTTATTAGGAAGCAAGTTAAATAATGTCGTTTGTTCTACTAGTTATGTTTAATTGATATTAACTCGCCCCGGGTCCATTCGTCCGTTACTTTCTATAAATTATTTTAATATTGTTGAACTTGTTCTCGACATGAAATGTAAGTTAAACAACACAAAAATCCACCAATAATAAATCTAGTAGAAATATAACATTTATTGTTTTTATCTTAACAGTCATCGTATATGATTGTGTTTTGTAAGTGATTATGTTCAAGTATATCTAAGATGTACTTATCTGTCTTGTTGTTCACTTGATACTTACTCAGGTCTGAAAATACAGAAAATTAATCACAATGTAAACCATCACTTGGTAGAAATATCAATGTTGTACACATATGTTAAATGGAAGCAAATTAAGATATGTACGTGATGCATCTTATATTATTTGTTATTGCAAATCATAGGATAAATATTCAGAATACTACTTTTATTTGAAATTCACAATATTGTTTCCTCTTACGCCCACCTAACATTGTACGGACTCCAATAACAAGTATGTACAATAATTAAACGTTACCATCAATATACTATAACGTTATGACGTTCGTCCTACATTCAACAGTATAATGTTGGTACCGTGTCATGTATATATTTAGAATTGTATTGTAAATAAATCAAATAGTAACAGAGATATCATAGGAAGTGTGTTGGCTGTTTGAAATGTATTGTTAGATCACATAAATGTCTATTAACTTCATGTTTATATTAACTGTATTTATTGCATATCAGTATAAAAACCATACATTTAATTGGCTGAACAGTCTACACGTCACGTGACCTTCACTATTCCACGATATAGACTTGAATGCTGATCGACCGGTCCAAAAACCGTGTACGGACTGGTACTTTTTTATATTTCAAACGGACTGGTACTACTGGTCAATACACGGTTTTTGGACCGGTCTTGCATTTGGTGGGATTGAATTACATTTATATAAGAAACTTTTGAATATGTGTGCCATGGTATAATCCAGAATTTAAATTTAACATGTTCTTTTAATGATATCTGAAATAGTTATTGTTTTGTTAGTAATATGTGTTGTTTATAATATTGTATACTATCATTACTTTGTTTTTCAAATAAAATACCTAGATTTAAAAATATTTCAGAATTTTGGGAAAAAAACGATTCTTAAAAACGGGAGAATACTCTATAGGTTTTACGTAAGATAAATAAATAAATGAATTTACAATACTAATTTCGACCTCACTGATGCGTTGAGTTTTAATATCTTCAATATCTATTTCAAGAATTTATCATTTTACTTGGGATATTACCTAGTTTGTAACCGTTCAAATATAAGAAATAAAACCAAAATTGAATCAAATTTGATTATATTATAAATCTTTTAACATGTGTAACATGGTATAATCCAAATTTTAAATTCATTAATTTTGTTTTAATAATATCAAAAAGTAGTAATTGTTTTGTCTGAAATATATGTTCTTTTTAATATTTATATAATAGTTACTTATGAATAAGGCATTATCGTGATTTATTGACTGCCCAAGGGACAGTAGTATTGACTGAAACATTGATAATGCCTGAGCTGCAGGCGAGGGCATTATCTGTGTTGAAGTCAATACTACTGTCCCAAGGGCAGTCTATCTATCACGACAATGCCATATGCATAATTAATATTCTTTTTATTTCATTGAATGCAATAAGACTTTCAAAATAATTTTGTTCATTTTAGTACAATGTTTGCTTACACTGACAACTGCACAATCTCCTTTGCGTTTAAAAAAAAGGGACGTCGCAACTCTAAAACCTCGAGCGGTCATTAACATGATAATGCCCGCGGGCATTATCATGTTAATGACTGGTGAATTTCTTTAACGCAGATTCATGCATGACACATGACCATCTCTACACCAATGAAAAAGTCGAATATAGAACTGATATGAAATAATGTAAAATATCATAGTTTTTTTTCAAATAAAACATTGAGATTTCAAAATATATCAGAAGTTTGGAAAATTATGATTTAACACAGAGGGAGAACACTCTGTAGGTTGAAATATTTCTGTGCAATTATTTTCTGTGTATCATAACCCTGTTCTTCAATGCAATAAAAACAATAGTTACTCACATGGAGGGAAATATCGGGATATCCAGACTGCCCTTGGGTCGTGGTACGGACCAGTGGAAATGATATTGCCTTCGCCTCCGGCTCAGGCAATATCATTTCCACTTGTCCGTGCCACGACCCTTGGGCAGTCTATATATCCCGATATTGTCCGCCATATCAGTAACTATCATATAGATATGATTCATATGATGTAAATTTATATCTGATTATCTATGTGTATTAGTAGATAACTAGGACCACGAGTGCTTCAGATATAATATTTTTGTCATGGTGTTCCTGTATAAATATCTGTAACAATGTAAACATTGTGTTTTAAAATGTGAATTGGCATTAGTTTTGGATATTTGCAATTAAACATTAAGAGGGACTAAAATAACATGTGTTATTATATTCAACAAGATTTATCTTACACTAAAAGTAAATATCATTTGCTGATTACCCCTCTGTTATCCTCGAACTCTTCTTGCTCCTTAATTCAACTGTTGATATTTTATATGACATAAATGTACATTTGGTGAATATGATGATAAAATAAATTTTTTTTAGGAAGCAAGTTCAATAATGTAGTTTGTTCTACTATTTATGTTAATTGATATTAACTCGCCCGGGTCCATTTGCCCGTTACTTTCTATAAATTATTTTAATATTGTTGAACTTGTTCTTGACATGAAATGGAAATTAAGCCACAAAACAAATCCACAAATAGATATTAAATCTAGTACAAATATATAATTTATTGTTTTGATCTTAACAGTCATCGGATATGATTGTGTTTTGTAAGTGATTATGTTCAAGTATATCTAAGATGTACTTATCTGTCCTATTGTTCACTTGATATTTACCTTAAACTGAAAATACAGAAATCAGTCACAATGTAAATCATCACTTGGTAGAAATATCAATGTTGTACACATATGTTAAATAGAAGTAAATTAAGATATGTACGTGATGCATCTTATATTATTTGTTATTACAAATCATATGATAAATATTCAAAATACTACTTTTATTTGATATTCACAATATTGTTTCCTCTGACATACACCTAACATTGTACAGACTCCAATAACAATTACGTACAATAATTAAACGTTACCATCACTATTCTATAACGTTATGATGTTAGTCCTACATTCATCAGTATAATGTTGGTACCGTGACATGTATATATTTAGAATTGTATTGTAAATAAATCAAATAGTAACAGAAATATCATAGGAAGTGTGTTGACTGTTTGGAATGTTTAGTTAGATGACTTAAATATCTGTATTAACTTCAAGCTTATATTAACAGTAGATATGATTTATAGTCTGTAAATTTATATCTGATTATCTATATGTATTAGTAGATAATTAGGATCACGAACGTGTAAGGTATAATGTATATATCATGGTGTTCCTGTATAAATATCTGTAACAATGTAAACATTGTGTTTTAAAATATGAATTAACATGTGTTATATTCAACAAGATGTATCTTACACTAAAAGTAAACGTCATTCGCTGATTACCCCTCTGGTATCCTCGAACTCTTCTTGCTCCTTAATTCAACTGTTGATATTTGATATGATCTAAATGTGCATTTGGTGAATATGATGATAAAATAATGTTTATTAGGAAGCAAGTTCAATAATGTCATGTTTATACTAGTTATGTTTAATTGATATTAACTCGTCCTGGGTCCATTCGTCCGTCACTTTCTATAAATTATTTTAATATTGTTGAACTTGTTCTCGACATGAAATGTAAGTTAAACAACACAACAATCCACCAATAATAAATCTAGTAGAAATATAACATTTATTGTTTTTATCTTAACAGTCATCGTATAGGATTGTGTTTTGTACTTGATTATGTTTTAGTATATCTAAGATGTACTTATCTGTCTTGTTGTTCACTCGATACTTACCTAAACCTGTAAATACAGAACATTAATCACAATGTAAACCATCACTTGGTAGAAATATCAATGTTGTACACATATGTCAAATAGAAGTAAATTAAGATATGTACGTGATGCATCTAAGATTATTTGTTATTGCAAATCATATGATAAATATTCAGAATACTACTTTTATTTGATATTCACAATATTGTTTCCTCTGACACCTAACATTGTACAGACTCCAATAACAATTCTGTACAATAATTAAACGTTACCATCAATATACTATAACGTTATGACGTTCGTCCTACATTCATCAGTATAATGTTGGTACCGTAACATGTATATATTTAGAATTGTATTGTAAATAAATCAAATAGTAACAGAGATATCATAGGAAGTGTGTTGGCTGTTTGAAATGTAGAGTAAGATCACATAAATGTCTGCATTAACTTCATGTTTATATTAACAGTAGATATGATTTATAGTATGTATATTTAAATCTGATTATCTTTATGTATTAGTAGATAATTAGAACCACCGGTGTTTAAGATGGAATGTTTATATCATGTTGCTCCTGTATAAATATCTGTATTAATTTAACATTATGTTTTGTAAATGAATATGTTTAAGTATTTCTAAGATGTACTTATCTGTCTTGTTGTTCACTTGATACTTACTTTCTCCTGCAAATACAGAAAATTAATCACACAATGTAAACCATCACTTGGTAGAAATAATCAGTTTATGTTGTGTACATCATCATCATATTGTTATATTATTTGCTGTGATTTACAACCAAACACTGACAGTGATCACAATCAACTTATCTCTGTCAATTAATCTTCAATAAAAAGTGATGTGATCTTTATGTATTTAAACTGGAGGAATATATGTTAATGTTGATATATTATTGCATTGAAAATCAGAGGAAAATTATGTTAAAGTAAAGTGTCTGTAGGAAAACAAGATATAAAATATTGCTGTGAGATCATAACATGTATTGTTATTACACTTATTGATATTAAATATAGTAGGATTATCAATTACGGTGTTTGATCTCCAGAGTCATCATCTACAACAAGTAACATTCTATCTAACTACTTTGTCGTTAAACACATTTGTTGATACTAATATTGTGGTGTCCATATGGTTCACGTTGAGCTTTTAGTTGATCCTGATATTGTGTTGTCCAAAAGGTTCACGTTGAGCTTTTAGTTGATCCTGATATTGTATTGTCCATAAGGTTCACGTTGAGCTTTTAGTTGATCCTGATATTGTGGTGTCCATAAGGTTCACGTTGAGCTTTTAGTTGATCCTGATATTGTGGTGTCCATAATGTTCACGTTGAGCTTTTACTTGATTCTGATATTGTGGTGTCCATAAGGTTCACGTTGAGCTTTTAGTTGATCCTGATATTGTGGTGTCCATAAGGTTCACGTTGAGCTTCTAGTTGATCCTAATATTTTGGTGTCCATAAGGTTCACGTTGAGCTTTTAGTTGATCCTGATATCGTGGTGGCCATCAGGTTCACGTTGGGCTTTTAATTTTCTATGTAGTGTTTTGTGGATCATGTAAAGTATGTTTTATCCATTTTTTTGACCATTGTATTGTCTGTCCATCTTTTATTTAAGGTTTCTTATTACCTCTCTAGTATCTTCAGACTTTTTTCATTGTGTCTATTGTTATATGTTTATTGTGTATTATTGTCTTATAATAAACTTACACTGGATGAATCTCTTCAAATCTGCAATATACAATAACAAAATAATAACAATACCACTAGGTATGTGGTAAATCATTTTCCTTTTCATTAAAATAGTACAGGATACATTGTATGTGTTACATACAAACAAAGAGTGTTGGTCACGGTGATTACCGCCACTTTCAACAGTATTGCAGTGATAGTACATATTTATCTCACTAAAATATTACAAGATACAACTCTGTGCTACACTCAAGCAAAGAGTTCCGTATACTTTTAGCTGAAAACAAAATCTTAGATTACATAAAGAAGAGTTTGAAGATACCAAACGGTTATTTAGAAAGTATTAAAGTTAGACACATTAGTTTCGCATCAGATCACGCTGTATAATATAAATTCTTAGTTGTATCTATTTCTGATTTGATTTATTATTAAATCAATAACTTCATTTTCTATGTATTTATAAGTTGGCTTTAACACAGAAAACTACAAAGATGAGCAACACGTACCACACCAAATCCGGGGATGAACACAGGAGCTCTGGAAGGGGTAAACAGTTCCTGCTTCTTATAAGACACTCGCCGTGATTTTGTATGTATGTAACTTTTCCTATATTTCCACCATTCTGAGTATTCCTCGTCCAAACAAGAAAAACAACAGTGTGATGCGTTGATCACGCTCCGATACTCTCCACTCGACATCCGTCAGAAACTTTAAGAAAGGTTACCGTGCTCGTGAAGGATCAGCAGTTCCTGCTTCTTATAAGACACCCGCCATAATATATGTAACATTTCCTAGATTGCCATCATCCTTGTCCAGAACATGATAAATTGATAGTATTATTTTGATATATTGATCACGCTCCGATTATCTACACTGAACAAACTTAAGACCTTTGAAAGAATATGCTTTGTCTAGGAGTTATGTCCATATGTTGATCCGTGTTTTTTTTACCTAATCAAGAAAACGTATCAAAGTAATATCAAATAGGAAGAGGAGGGTGTGTGACTGCGTTTATGTCATCAAATAATCCCCATTAGAACTTTATCATGTATCCTCTTTTGCCTGGAAAGAAAGATCTGTTAACAATACATGTATAATTTAAAGCATCTCACTATACACTGTAATCATTTAAATCCTAAATTTAATTACAGAACAAAAGGATTCATCTTGACCTGGATAATTGACTAGTTATACAACATATAGCACAGAAGTGTATTCTGTCATTAACAAAAACTATTTTCTGATACAAAATGCAAAATAAAATAGGTAAATATTATGTAAAACTAACCCGCATTTCTTGCATTTGTATAAATATCCGTGCTTTTCTTCCTCTACTTTTACAGTTGATCTGTGGATAAAGTTATATATAATGATGATTATTACATGTTTTACTGCTTTATAATTAACAAATATCAATTTAAATATTCACTGTTGAATTATAATATCATTCATTCCTCGTTCATGACTTATTATAAACATACTGCCTTTAGTTGAGGGTGTTACGGTAGATTACCACAAGAAGAAAAAATATCACCAGAGACGAAGTCGAAGGTGATATTTTTTCTGAGTGTGGTAATCTACCGTAACACCATCAACCAAAGGCAGTATGTTTTATATTATACTGAATGCCCTTCGGAGGGTGGTAATGCTGAGGGTGGTATTGTGGAAGGTGGTATTGCGGAGGGTGGTATTGTGCGGGATGTGGTATATCCTTGCAATACCACCTTCTGCTTTGGTGGGCGGGGTGAAGAAAAGTTAGAGAAAAATACCACATCTACATTTACCAATGAAATTGCCGAATTATCAAAGAAATTTGCATAAAGTATAATATCACTTTATATCACATATTTAGATTAAAATACAGGTTTTTTGCATATGCATTATCAATGATTGCCCCAAGCATATATCGCTTATACCTTATATCGCATACACTATATCGCATACACTATATCGCATACCCTATATCGTATATCCAAAAAATTAAAAAATTTAAATAGTTTTCAAAATTTCATAAAATTTAAAAAATTTCAAAAAAATTAAAAAATATAAAATAAATTATAAATTAAAAAAATTTCTAAAATTTAAAATTTTTTCAAAAGTTTAAAATTTTAAAAACAAATCCAAATTTTCTTAAATTACATGTATTATCAAAGGCATGGTTGAAATATATGATACAATGAACATTACATGTCAAAATCTTTTTGGGTGATATAGGGTTATCGGGTTGATACGGCATGTGATACAGATTATGACATGTAATATTCAGTATAAATTAAACATGATGCACATGATGGGTGACATTTGTGACACAGGGAATGCTTACCCTCCATTAGTTTATTACCGAATTTTAGTGGTATTCGTGCTGCTCAATCATTTGCATTCGCTCAGTAGTCAGTGTTTAGTCACTAATATGGTTTGCTAGATATCTCTATCTACAGTTCCTAAACATGTAATTATTATTAAAACTAAGGTTCTCATCCCTTAGGAATAACAAACCTTTGACACTTCTGGCTATCTTGTTTGCACCCTTTTATTTACTTCCTTCGAAAATTATTTATATTTCCAGTCTTTTTGATCGTGAGCATTCCTCTCTCTACGATTTAGTATTTTGTGTAGTGTTTTATAGAATATTCTTTAGTCTTTTCGTTATTTGATATTGTCCTGTCTGTCTATTCCTCGACGTACGGTCTCTATTGACAATAAATTGATATATTCTAGTTTTTTCTAGGTTAGGTTCGGTCAATCATACTTTCGCTTACTTCCATATCTTTTCAAGATAATAATAGAAGCATGTCATGAAGACACGTTGTGCGCATATAACTTGTCCTGTTACTATAGCGAAAGAAACATTCTAACACACACGACATGCGTATCTCATTTGTCTATCTGTGTACTTTTTCTTCAATGAGCTAGCACTATCAGTCCAGTTAAGCGTGTTGATCTTGTACAGAACGGACATCAGCATCATAGCATTAAAAGGTTGTTTTGTTCTTGCTATTGCAGTGCAGATAAGTTACTCATCTGTTAAATAACAATCACTCAATATCACCTAACCTGTCAATATATTATCAAATAAGGGTAATAACAAAATTACCGAACTCCGAACAATCTTCTAAAGGGAAAGTCAAAACTCACAGGTATAAAAAAGACCAAAATCAGTCAACAAGCGGAAACCTGTGAAAACCGTAATGACCCTGCCTTGGTACATGTATTTCCAAAGAAATGGTGGTTTGAATCAGATTTTAAGGCGCCCAACCTAGACATCTAACATACTGCTCATGACGCTTTTCTGGAATATCATTTATAAGTACATTCAAAGTCAAAAACTTGGAAAGACACATGATTAAAATGTCTTGAGGAGCACGAAAACTAAAGAGATTAAACAGAGTAAACAAGATCACCTAAAGTTACCTATGTCTGAGGGAGACGAACCTTCGTCTTAGTTATCATTATATTATTTGGGAACTGTAAATAATTTCTTTAATAAAGACATCTCATAACCTCCATGCAATTAATAATGTTAAGAACAGCTTGAAGATGCCAACGAGACAATCAGGAGTCATAACTCGAAGAATGGCGGACAACACGTACAATGGCCAAAATTAAAAGGACAAACAACGATCTACAAAACTACACACAAAACTAAAGATCGAGCAAAGGGAACCCCACCAAAAAGCGGAATTAAACTCAGTGCTCCGAAAAAGACAGCAGTTCATCTTCCACATGTTGACCCATCGTGTTACTCTTTTTACAATCCCGGTGACAAGTTATGAATGATGAAGGAACTGAATTGTGATAACAACAAACGGAACACAAACATTGTTTTCTGACAATGACATTCCGTAGCTGTTAGCAAAGTCATGGTTGTGACCATAAAACATTCAAAGTGATGACTTTAACTTAACCAATAGGAGCCCTTGGTTCATGACCTCCATTGTTGACAACAACTTTCTATCAATGACTTCAAGATAGGAACAACAAGATCTGGAATTTCGTATAGATCTACTGATGGATATACCGGTATTGTAATGTGTATGGAAGTGCTGCTGGAAAGTTGTTGTATATAAATTGAAATTTCATAAATTGTCCTTCTTTACTATCAATTTTGAGGTGTAGGTGAAGGAATGAGAGGACCGTGCTGTATGCAAGTCATTATTTATATCAAATTCAATAGGATTATTATCACCAAACTTAGACGAATTTTGTAAAAGAACACCATCTGTATAGTGCAACTTGAAATTAAAGGATCGGTCTAGTTTCTTTTTGTTTTTCTTCAGAAGCTCCGGTATGAAGTTTGGCTTCTACTAATAAAGGAGCAGGTTGGTACTATAGGAATGCCGATTGTCTGTTGAAAAATACGGCCACTAAACTTATCAAATAAATTGTCAATCAAAAACTCTAGCATCAGTTTCATATAGCTGTTTGGTATAATGACTTGTTTTTACAAAATAAGGTTTATCCTTTGCTAAGAAAAGATATTTGTATTTACGATGTTCATTCCTTTCTTAGGAAACACAGTCGTACACATATCTTTTAATCTGTCTTTTAGTTGCGTAGAGAAGTCAAATGATTAATGCTATTCCTACATTTACACGTCTATAATAAATGCTTGACATTTATTTATGATATAGTGACCATATTTATACTCTTATTGTACATATCTAACGTATACCGATCAATTAGTTGAAACAACTAAATAATGATATTCTGCCACAGTAAATGTTTTGGTGTATTTTGCTGAATTTATGCGGTATTTAATATAAATAAAATATAACTTACCTAGCAGGTAATATATCAGTATTTAATATAAATAATATATACTAGTTAGTAACTTACCTAGCAGGTAATATCCCAGTATTTAATAATTTGAATTTGAATTTTGAATTTGAATTTTGGTGCTTAACAACACTTTCAGCAATATTTCAGCTATAGTGGTGGAGAAAGCCATAGTACCAGTAGAGAACCACCGACCCTGGGCAAGCAACTGGTAAACTTTATCACTTGCGGCTGCGAGTCAAATGCACCCTTTTTTGTAACTTACAAAGCCGGATGCGATTTTGAGCGTACCTGATGGAATTTATTCCAGAAATGCGTTGTGCGAACTAAATTTGATATCTACGTTTTATTAATATAAATCGTCTATACTAGTTAGTAACTTACCTGCCAGGTAATATCCCAGCTTTATTGGTCTGTGTTTTACTAGAAAAAGCAAACGTAGACAGAAATAAATATATGTAAAGAATATTCAATAACAATAATTTAATTAATTTATAATAGTGTTTTATTTGTATATAACACTGTCACGTGCCACGGCAGTACCATGTAATTATAACACATCTATATAGTACATAAAACAGTATACTTCTATGGTCAAGGTGGATTTTATTTTTGAATCGATTGTAATTACAGAACGCTATTATAAATTACACAAAGATAGATATAACCATTAATATATTTGCTTCAACACATAATAATTTCACCTAGATATGACGTGTTATTAGCCATATCTTAAAGATAATTATCATATACTCACTCAAGATATGCTTAATTTTGCATATGTGATAAATTCGAAATGGAACAAGTCATATCTTCCAGGGGTGTAATAGCCTGCTCCGTATTACATTGGGATGTAATAATGTGTGGCGTATTACAATGCGGTGTATTATGGATTGTAACATATATACGCATTTTCCTTTGATGTCTATATGCAGTAATCAACTTAAGAATAGTAAACTTTTACAAACCATGGTCTAACATGAAGATCTTGCTATTATTGCATGATTTTGACGTCATAAATCTGTTATTCCATGATTTTGACTTCTGATTTTGATATTATTCCATGATTGTGACGTCATCATGTAATTTATGTCACAAAACATACATACCATGGATCTTACTCATTTACTCATTTAAACCAACTCATCCTGCGGATTCGTTGGTTTAAATAAGTTAATTCCTAAGATCCATGGTATATATAATACTTTTTCAAAATGGCGGTCGGAAATTTTACATGAAATCGAGTAATTAGTTTTTCTCAATTATTTTGTTGTTTTTTCCCTTGGAAAACATCTTCCGAAATTGACATTTTGCGGTCCGATCAGTTTTCGTAATTAATGTATCATTGCTTACTTCCGCCGTTACTGTCAAAATAGATTACGAAGAAAACATGGAACTAATGATGACACTCCTTTATGAACCAAAGATTGTATCATCTTTTGTTGTTGTATAGAAAGTGTACATGTATAAGGATTATGTCTCTAAATGCTTATAATAAAAACATAGATAAAATATGACATTATTGCATCGTATCCCAAATCAAGCTACATGGTTTCTGAAACCGATCAGATCTCACAAATATGAAGAAAGATGCATTGGAGTATATTATAAATAGTTTATGATATGGCATATTTCATAACACATACCATATCAACCCTCGACTCATATCAAGAATTTGAATTTGAATTTGAATTTTGGTGTTTAAAGCCACCTGGAGCAATATTTCAACTATATCATGGCGACCAGTTTTAATGGTGGAGGAGCCGCAGTACACGGAGAGAACCACCAACCCTGGCCAAGCAACTTGTAAACTTTATCACATGCGCCAGCGAGTCGAGTGTTCCTTTTGTAATTTACAAAGCAGGGCTTCAACCCACGCCGTATTGGTGATAGGCTTGTATGATATGCTAGATCCAACGACCTAACTCACTGAGCCACCCGGGACCCCTCAACCCATATTAACCATTGGCCATGAACGTCTCGGGTTGATATGGCATATGCTATGAAACATGCCATATAATAATCTATAATTATAAACACGGTTAATATGCTTTTGTTTCAACACAAAAATTATAATATGACTTAGATATTACATATTATTAGCCATATCTTAAAGCTTTATCAAGGTTAAAAGGTTTCTAAATGTTTACATATGATATACACGACAAAGCCATCGATTTAAGTTTTTTTCTTTATTATTTATTGTAAGTATGTTTCCGTCATGAATATGACTGAACCGTTTACAGAACACTCGTTTCCGGCAAGATTTCGGCTTAAGATACGATGTGAATGCAAAATAAAAATTATATAAAACATATGAAAAGCACCTAGTCAGAAACCCACAGCTGAATGATCTTTGAGTCTTTTTTCATTTACTACCCACGTGTCAACTGATAGAGAAATCCTCCTAGTCAAGAGTTCGTGTGAACATACTTTGTTCAGGCGCAACGCCTTTCATTATAGATAATCAAACCACAGCCTTTAAATGTATCTAAATTAAGAAAGATAATTCATTACAAATTAGAGCTTTTCCACCTTACAGAAGGATATTAACAATATGAAATGATGATTTTGATTGCTAACTATTAATAGCGAGGATTTGTCTGACATTTGACCCACGTATGATTAGTGGAAAGTCATTGGACCATGATCAGCTTTAGGTTACCGACAATGAGTAAAACTGAACGACACAAATGATGTTTAGATTTTGGGCAAGTCTCATACACGTTCTCTAAAATTGTATTACCACCTGCTCCTTTATATTGATTCAGCACCTGCCGTTAAACAACACACTATGCATCTATCTATTCAGATATATTAAATGCGAATAATGATAATGATTGAATATTCTATATAACAATTAAATTATTCATGTTAATACCATTCAATATGCTTAAATCGTTATACATGTACGTACATCAAACTGTATGTTCCAATGAGCTGACTAACATCAGAGTCACTTGTTGACCTGGGGCTGTATTTAACAGAGGGGAATTCTGGTAACGGTAATACTGACAGCTTCGAAATCTCATCATTTAATTTCTGCAGATGTTGAATGGTAGAAGCGTCATCTCTGGATTGTCGTATTTTCTCTTCCCTTTTTTCGATCGCTTTTACATTCTCCAACTGCTTTTTGTAATCCGACAACATCTTCGTCAGCGATTCTTTTTCATGACCTGCTTTCTTTTTCAATGTCGCGATCATCTTCTCAATATGGCGATCAATCATTTCTTTTATTTTTGCTCCTTCTGCTGTTAATGCATGGGTAACAGATGTAACACTCAGGTCAACTGTAGTTAGACCTTCTTCTATCTGTTTTTCGTTTGCTTTAATTACATCCAGTTTCGTGTGTATTTCCTTTCTGAAGGTCGTTCTAAGGTCAGAAATAATCTTCTTCATATTGGACATTTTATGACCGTTGTGCTTTCCAGTGACGCATCGCATGCAAATAGAAACCTTGCATTTGTCACAACGAAAAAGAAAATCTTCTTTGTGTTCTTCACATCTCAATTTTACTTCCTGGACGACATTTTCACCACTTTGAAACTCATGATTTCGTGATACTTTGCTCCTGTTATGATGCGCTTTGCAAATTCCGCAAAAATATTGCTGACATTGTATACAATAATGAGTTCCGGGGGCCCCCATGCATATCTCGCATGGTGTTAATCCGGACTGAGCCATCCTAGTGTACTACGCAGGTTAAATGTTATCTATCGAGAGATGAGACCTTTAAAAGTCTAATGTATTCGGACATGGATATGTAAACAGATTCGGTTAGACTTTATGTGCTTTAATTTGTAATATCATTTTTATTTTTACCACTTTGATCTTTGATTTATTAAATACATATTTATGGTTTTGTGGTTTATAATTAATTATCCTTTTGTCCTTATTTTCTATAGACCATTGTACTGTCTGTCATTTTCTGATTTACGGCTTCTCGTTTCCCTTTGGTATCTTCTTTATTTTAATGCAAAATTCCAACACACAACTCAATTATACCAAACACAAAACTGTGTTTCTTATTATATTCTCAATAGTATGTAATGTGTATAAAGTGATATTAAATTTCTTTTGTAAAAAATCCAACACATAATTTTATGAAATCAACCACTGTGTATATAATTTTAGTTTAAATAGTATGTACTATTTTTAAAGTGATATAAAATTTGATATTTCTCATTTATGTTCCTTTGGAAAAATCAGAGTGGTTTAAACAAGTAACAATTACGTAAAAAAATTGATTGTATTTCCATCCAAATAGTTTCCTTACACATACACTCTTTGTTGATAATGCCGACATATCTGTATTTGAGGATAATTGAATATACATCTCTCTTAAAGATGAAATGATACCAAGGATAACAATTGTAAAATGAACATTTGACGTCAAAGATTGTTTTAAGTTTTTGTTTGTTTTTGTTTTTGTTTTTGTTTTTGTTTTTGTTTTTGTTTTTTTTGTTTTTGTTTTTGTTTTTGTTTTTGTTTTTTTTTGTTTTTGCTTTCTGTGTCTATATTTTACATAGTGTGCATTTCACATATGTATTTCAGTCCAATAGTCCACCAATTTTCTTTCTACGTCAGAAATCAGGAACGTTTTTGCACGGTGACACATTTGCACACTGACACGGCTTGATCTAGTTCACAAATCGCAATTTGCTTTATCTTAGTTTGAATTTTGAGATATTTAGAAGTTAGCGTAATTGTAGTTTGTGAAATATTCAAGACACAAGACGTCTATAGTTGCGTTAATTTGGTATTAGTAACGATGTTGTGAGACAGAAAATGCGGAGTATATGATACAAAATGTAAACTAAAACACAGTAAAATTGTAGTTTGCTCGCAATTCATCTTCTAATTAATATGTTTCGTTTAATCTGCACGCTGTGATGTTATTACAATGTGAACTCGCGTAAATATGGGACTCTTTTAAATTTTCTGTTAATTTATGCAGTAACATTTGAAAGCCTCTTGATGAAATCGAATCCATTGATCTTGTACGACACCACTAACAGGATCAGTGGTGTAATGGTTAGCGTGCTCGCCTCGAGTGCACTAGATCATTGGTTGCAGCCCCGATCGGGTCAAACGAAAGACCATACACCTGGTAAGTGCTGCATTTCCACTAAGTACCCATAGCTAAGGACACAAAAAACCTTGTTTCACTGGAACGGAGGGAACCTTTTGAAACAGATGAAGCTGAAAATCCTGTCATTAAACTTGTGGACTCACACTTCCATCTCAATATGTACACCAAGAAGGTCGGAGACAATGTATTTCCATCATTCAGTTGGATGTGGGGAAGAATCCAGTATCACATCAGCCAATTAATTGCTAACTACTGTTACCCTAGAAACTGGCCAACTAGTAGTGCAAGATCAGATATCAGAAAAGACAACAGGTTAAGCTTAGCATTCGGGATACATCCTAAAATAGTAGCGGTGGAGAAAACATCAACTTTGGACAGTTGGATGGAACAACTGGGTCATATGTTAAACGTTACGAGAGTAGTTGTTGTTGGCGAATGTGGGTTAGATGACACCGGTTTGAAGGAGAGAGACATCAAGAAGCAGGAGAAATATTCCAAGAGACAGGTCGAATTGGCTGTAAAGAAACGTTTGCAAATAGTGATCCATTGTAGGGGGAGCAAACGTACAGATGAAAGATGTTTGAATTGTTTGACACACATTTTACCATCCAACTTCAAGATACATCGCCACTGTTTCAATGGAGAACCAGCTACATACTTCAAATCGAAATCGGCTTTCCCCAACTGCAAATTTGGAATATCACCCTTCATTCTATTAGACGAAAATTATCCAGATTACAGATCCTTAGTATGTCATATGAAATTATAAGATCTGATTGTTGAAACAGATGCACCCTACCTACACCCGTCCACAAATGATTTTGGCAGCCCTCTACTCCTTCAGTCACCAAACTTGCAAATATCTGTGCATGTAGTTTTGATGATGTTGCAGAAACGACCACTACAAGCGCTCTGCAACTATGCAACATTGGTGAATAGACTGTACTGATGGAACGCTATGTACATAACATTTCATCTGTTGTATATCGATACTTTTATGAAAAAGAGAGAAATTTTGTGTTCCTTGTGTTATATAATGGATATTTTACATATATGTATTTATAGAGGTGTATGTGGATAGTATCCAGCTATGCGTTATTCGATATATAGTGATTGATTATATATGGAAAAAATGCTTTTGTGGATATTTCCAGCTACTAGTACGTGTTTACTCCATTTATATAGATTTCTATAACAACGGTTATTATGGACAAATGAATAAGTTTCAAAATATTGGGTTTATGTGGACAAATGAATAATTTCGAATTGTTTCATATAGATGTTTATATCCTCATTAAATGTCGTGCTGTATTGTATTACATTCATTGGATATTTTTAAAACTGATTATTGACTCAAGCCTACATACATATCCTTTAGGTATGACTAATATAAAGTGTGTTCACTCGTAATCAGAATATTGTGTCAGAGTGGTGAGAGATTTCTCTCCAAGGACTGTTGCTTTAGTGAGCTAGCGCTGAAATAATCGAGATCGACGAGTTAGTCTAGTGCAAAGTGGAAATCATCCTCATCATCATCATCATCATCATCATCATTATAATCATCATCATCATCAGCAGCAGCAGCAGCATCATCATCATCATCATCATCATCATCATCACCACCATCTTTTCTAACTGTAACTAGTAGTTTAATCATTGCTCAATTATGTACGATACCAATGAGAGGTAAAACTTTGTACTTAGTGGAAGATACGTATTCGCAGTGTGACTTCACACACAGCAATTATGTACAAGACTCAGATTAACTAACAATACGAAACGAGTGCAATCGTTATTCAGAGTGTTACTTCACTTACAGCAAATATGTGCAAGACTCAGATTAACTAACAGTAGGAAACGAGTTCAATCGTTATTCAGAGTGTGGCTTGCAACACAGAATAATTTACATTTGGGAAGGACCATTTAATTCTTTGGGGGTAGGTCGCTACGTGTTCCTCTAGCCAGAACATCTTTTTCACACCAAACAATATCAGATTGTATTGTTCTTCCAATGTCATCGAAATTTATAGTGGGATTCAATTACACATGATATTTCCTTGTGAAGTGAAGATTACATATTGCACAAATTAACGAACGGAGGTTCTATGCCTCAAATAAACAAAATAATGAAATAAAAATAATAACGAAAACCAGACATAAAAATACAATGTACAAGTCTAAAGTGTTTGAATTATCGTTGCTTAAGGTATATTCAAGCTTGCATAAATAAAAACTCCAAGATGAGAACACAGCTGTTGCGTGTTGTGCATATCTATTCTCCAGGCACCCCTTGACTCTTAAATATATCATTAACTACACATACTTTGACATTTACATTATTTATGTGTATTTGATGAAGCCGTGTGAGATTGTGTGTAGAAACGAAGACGTTGTAAGTACCCAAAGGCTTCACTTTACAAAAACCTACACGATCTCTGAGAATGATTCCGAAGAAACATGTTTTAAGGCAATTCATTTGTAAGCTGATGACGGAGTAGAAAGCGATTGGATTCATATGCTATTTAAAGACATGTATTTCTCAATTGTTCAGTCTTTCGTAGTTAGGGTAGTAGTAATGCAAGTAGGTCATTCCCTACATCATCTGGTTCATCAGAAGGTATTATGATGTCATTGTATCTATGACGTGTCACCGGTCCTGAACGGACATGGAAACCATTGTCAACAATATATCGATTTGGCAATATGCTATAACTGGGAGTGAAATGTTGTAAACCTGAAAACAGTAAAATTAGCACAATTTTCAGTGCTTGATCATTTCAACAGATAAACTACAGTACATGGACATAAGTGTTCGCCACCTTCGATTTTTTACTATATATTTCATATAAAACCACATTTTATCAAAGCAAATTTTGCAAAGCTATTTCTGGGCAGATTTTTATTAAATTGATTTCAAGACACGCAGAATTCTTTGAATTTTTATTTGTTTATCTTATAGTAATTTTTGTCGGTTTTTGTTTGTGGTGATTTAAGCACAAAGGTTGATTTTTCCAATTTTATTTTTGTTAAAAGATATAGCAAATTTGACGTCAGAAAACAAAAATGATCTTTAAATCATAAGAAAATAAAGACAATCTAACAGAAAATCGTGTTAATATACACAAATAATCTTTCAATAGTTCTCCTTCTTCTGGTGGAAAAATGATCAAAATCTGTTTAGAAATGACTACACAATATTTTTTTTTGTGTGGAAAAATGTGGTTTTATATGAAATATATAATGTAAAATCGAGGGTAACGATTACTTATGTCCATTTAATGTATTTCAAACAATGAATTACATGTTTACAGACAAGTTCTAGGTTTTTTTTTCTACAGCGTGGTTGGGTTTATGTTCATCATTGTATTATG
>MJUT01047753.1:503719-517814 GCA_002080005.1 Gigantidas platifrons | reverse complement strand
TCTTGTGGTAGTCTTGATGTGCACAATTAATGTGTTTGTATTAATACACTAGACATGGTTGACTATTACCTAGTACGTATATTCACATACATACTAATGATATGGCCACAGCTTAACCGGTCTGGTATTAATTTCCTCCACCTCTCCAATCTGATATTATGTGTATTTGTATGTATATTTTGTAGTGTGGATTCTTTAAAAGAGAGAAGAAGGATAAACTAGAAAAATGGAAAAGACAAAGTAACTTCTATGAGAACAGAAAAACTCAACGATTAAGTAGAATTAAATCTGGTACTCCAAAAGACGACAGACTTGCTCTAAGTACAGAATGATACACAAGTGAACAGCCATCTTTGTAAAGTGAACGATATACAATTATTGAATGATATTATAATTTAAACTTGTTTATTTATTTGTGTCATTAAATAATATTTAATATTCGTATTGTATCATCTCCATATTGACGATTTCAAATATAAGCCTCCTTTGCAAGTTCTTCATTCATATATAATCCGGCTGGCCATGTTATAACTGTTGACCTTAAAATTATCAACAACACCTCTCTACGAGATGTGTTCGCCAGCGGGACTAAATATCTTAAGCCTAAAGCCATACTCTGGAAACATACATTATGGATTCCGTCAAGGATTATGACAGACAGTGGGCAAAGCGTAAAAAGGAGGACTTTGATACTCTTTCCAAATGGGTTAAGAGTGTGAGGTCGTTTATGCACATTATAATGAATAAAAAACTCAAATGGACCATGAGCACTCGCGCTACATCAATTTTTAAAGATCGAAATGTTGCTAAACACCTGTTTCTCCTCCACGACAAATATGTTATTGTCTCCGCCGTCAAGACAACTGACAATATTGTTTTGTGTGTAAATCACATTACATAGACTGCTTGATTAAGGAATTAGGTATTGACAATTCACTTGACAATCCTACATCTACCCCGCCGACGATTATGAAAGAGGAAATCCTGGACAATCATAGGTCTGTGTTATGTTCCTTTGGAATTTCAACGAAAGATGAAGAACTGGATCTACCATAACATCACTCCACTGGATTCCTAAATTACACAAGTGTCCTTTCAAATAGTGTCATATTGCTGAGTCTGGTAAATTATCCACGAAACATCTTTTCAAATTATTAACATGTCTCCTGTCGGCGGTAACAAACGGGCTTCAGAGTTACTGTGACACTAGCTTCTCGAGGGGTGATGTGAATCAGATGTGAAGTCGAAAGAACTCTAACAATCTAGGTCCCTCACCTGCTGCAATAACATTTAAACATTTGAGTTCTCTACCCTCTACCCAACTATTCCTCACTCTCAAGTGAAAGAGAGGTAAAACTTCACAAAAAGGAATGGCCAACATAGATACAAATACCCTGTGCTAGGAAGGGACATACCTTATTTTGTAAAACCACCACTTTGATTCTACCAAAACCTTCTCTGAAACTGATATTATCAACATGGTCGAATTTCTGATTGACAACATATTTGTGATGCTTGGTTGACATCTTAGTTAAATAGACAGTCGGACAGACGTATGGATGGGATTTGTGCTCCTCTTCTCGCCGACTTGTTCCTTTGTTCGTATGTTTCATACATGTTATTTTAAGACGAAAAGAAGCTAGCCTGAACCTTTAATTTCACGTTCCACTATATGGATGATGTCCTTTCACTAAATAATTTTAGGTTTTGTGAATTCTTTTTTCGCATCTATCCCATTGAGCTTGTAATAAAAAATACCACAGATACAGATAGGTCTATTTCATACAATGACCTACACCTCAAAATTGACAGTGAGGTCTTTTTAGGAACGAAACCGAAAGACAAAAGATATGATTTCAATTTCCCAATGTGAACTGTCCATGTATATGTAGCACATTCCAGCATCACCTGAATATTAAGTATATATCTCTCAGTTGATACGATATTCCAGAGCTTGTTGTTCCTATCAGGATTGCCTTGACAGAGGGTTGCTGCTAGCAAAGTAGCTACTGAACCAAGGGTTCCTCTTGTTTAAATTAAGCCATTACTTCGTGATTTTTATCATGACTTGGTTGCCCGCTATGGATTATTTGTGTCACAAATGACCACGGATATTTTCCTCTTCCCGGTTCATCATTCATGACGCATCACCGGGTTTGTAAATATATTAATACGATAGGTGCCACTAGTGGATCAGGAACTGCTTACCCTTCCGGAACACCTGAGTTCACCCCGTCTTTAGTGGGGTTCATGTTACTCGATCTTTAGTTCTATTTGTATGTTTTGTAGATCGTTGTTTGTCCTTTACCTTTTTTTCCTTTTTCTTTTGGCCATTGTGATCTTTTTTTGATATACAGATTCAGATTACCCCTTTGGTATCGTCAAACTCTTCATAAAAGACAAACGAGTAAAAGTTTATTTGATATTAAAAAATTCAATAATTAGTGAACTATTCACTGATCAAAATCAAAGGTCCAAGTAGAGGTGTAAGACATGTTTGAAGATATCAAAGAGATAATTAGAAGGTGCAAATCAAAGAATGACACACACGACAATGATCAAAAGATTTGATTTGATTTGATTTATTGTGTTTAACAATTTTTCAGCAATATTGCAACTATATCAGGGTGACCGGTTTTAGTGGTAGAGGAAGCCGGAGTACCTGGTGAGAACCACCGACCATGGGCAAGCAACTAATAAACCTGATCACATGAGGCTGCGAGTCGAGTGCACCCTTTTGTAATTTACAAAGCTGAACTCGAACCCATGCCTTATCAGTAATAGGCTTGTATGACGTATTTGGTAGTGCAATTACTGGAACAAAATAGGTAAAATAGTAGCCAACACAGTACTAAATTCAGTTAGAAGGAACAAGCAATGATCTATAAAACACAGAAGACCAACGATTTACCGAGATGAACTTCTCTAAGCATAATAGAGAACACTAGTGCCCTCGAAGAATTACTGCTCCATTAGTGAGTGAATGATTGTTGTTTAACGCTAACTCGCAATTTTTCAGCTATGTCATGGCGAGAACCAATAATTGTCAATGAGTTTATGATTAGGTTTGCTTTGTACTAAGCCAAGACGATAAGTTGGATGTTTGATAGTGCTAGCTGACATTATCCTGATGATCCTTTATGGTGCGTGCTTTACTGAGAAGCAACAAACACCAATTGTAAAGTCTTACAAACCAAATATTTGTAAAACACTACAAAGAAAACTAAAGATCGACCAAACCAAACCTCCGTGAATGTATACCGGGTGAGCATAACTTGATCTATATGTGGATCTAGTTGCACAAAGATTGGCATTATTGTTGTGAATAAGATAGGCGTAATATTCCGTTTTGCCTGAGGGGTGAAGTATGTTCGTTGATAACTTTCTTATGTTTGATGTAAATCGGTGTTGGCTTTCGGTTGATTGGTTTATGGTCTTTAACGTCACTTTCAACAATACTGCAGCTATATCGTGGCTCTTAGTTTTATTGTGGATGAAACATGAGCACCCGAAAAAAAATACCTAACACACTATCACATAATGTTGTATCTAGTATTCATAATCATGAACAGGGTTCAAACTCACAACTTTACTGGTGATATGTACTGATTGCACATGTAGATATAAATCCAACTACCATACTATCAACACCACGATTGCCCGTTCGTTTTCGGAGTGACAATATCTCGGATATACTTTAAATTAGAGGGTCAGAGGGATTTCTATTACCATTCCAAGATATTCGGCAACTATAAGTTAAATGTGTGTTATCCAGAAATAGGCTTTGAACCATATAGCCATTATTTTTGTCGGAGATTTTGCAAGAGTCCACATTGCCATCACAAAAAGGCGCGTACAATAAAAGAGTATGTGTGTTCTCTGAGGATCATTATTTGCAAAAGATAAAACAAGGGAAACCAATGAACCTGTCTTTGTTTGTTCGTTTGTTTTTTTTATTTCAGAAAATTTTATTCAAAACCACTGCTGTATAATTACCATATGTAGCCCAGGGAAGCTACATGTGGTTTACACAACTCATTTGACCAGGGAAAATATCAAAATGAGTTGAAAGATACACTCCCTTTCATTCACAAAATGAAAATTACAAGCATACATGTACATTTAATTTAACAACATATATATCATCTTTTTGTCTTCTCACAAAGGAGTTTGGGCTATCAATAATTAAATCAATAATTACGACCAATCTGGTCAATTAGAATTGTACTGGACAATCTTATTTTACCTATGATTTCTTACCGCTCAGTGTACCCCACTTATGTGTCGCCCTATTTATTAAATACCTTACAGTCTTTGTTTTATTCACTGACGTTAACATAAACTGACAGAAACTATCAGTAATACAAAACATGTACAATTGTCATTTTAACATTGAAAGACGGTTTATCTCACATTTAATCTTTAAGATTACAAACTCGCTATTATCCCAGCTTAGCCAACACTACACAGAGAGTAGGACAGGACAAGGCAGAGTATGCTACACATATCGTAGCATAGAATAATACATAGTAAAAGTTCAAGATGGAACGACATATGCTGACCATAATACATATAGCAAACTTTAATTATATACAGTTGATGAACCTAAAGTAAATAACAGGGTCAAAGGTGGAATCGATATGATTAAAAAACTGATGTTGTTCTTTATTTGTTTGTTTGTGTGATGCTTACCACCACTTTCAACAATATTTCAGTTATATTGTTGGAGGAAACTGGAGGAGCTGAATAAAATTTGAAAACATAATGCTATACACCTCGCCCTAATCAAGATTTCAACTCACAACATCATTGGTGATAGGCACTGATTGCATAGGTAGTTGTAAATCCAACTATAAAACTGAAAAATAACATAATTCATAGACACATATAATATAATACACTATTGTATGTTAATTAGCTTAGTTTATGCTTATTTGATTTAATCAGACAGAAAAAAATACCAACTTATGGAGTCTGCTCCTATATATACAATAATTATTACACTTATTATATTGTTTTCATTTAAATGCTCTTTCTTCTATTTAAGTAATCTTCACATGACATCATACACCTGCTTAATTGGTAGTTTTAGCATTAATATATCGTTTATGTTCTACACATTTTTATGTTTTGTTTTCACTTAAATGTTCCTTCCTCTATTTAAGTAATCTTCACATGTCATCTCACACCTTCTTGGTGAATGTGATCCTGAATATAGTAATAAAACATGGTGCATTAAGAGTATTAAATGCTATGTATTTGTAAAACATCAATGGTATATTGTCGATACAGGACCTATATCTAACTTCACCCAGTTCAGTCCTCATTAAAGTGTATTAAATGAGAAATATAAACCTCCATGAGAAAGTGCAGTCATAATATAATACAAAATACCTGTGTCACAACACAGTAAACAATACCCTTGCCATAACATAGTACAAAATACCTGTGTCATAGCATAGTACAAAATACCTGTGTCATAATATAGTACAAAATACCTGCATCATAATATAGTACACATATCTGTGTCATAATATAGTACAAAACACCTATGTCCTAACATAGTACACAATACTTGTGTCATAGCATGGTTACACAACAGGTGGCACTAGTGGAGCACGAACTGTTTACCCTTCCAGAGTACCCGAGTTCACCCCTGATCTTAGTGGGTTTGTGTTACTCGATCGTTAGTTTTATGTGTAAAGCTTGTAGATCGTTGTTTGTCCTTTTGTTTTTTTTATATTTGCTATTGTATTGTCTGTCTTTTGATTAATGGATTCAGATTACCCCTTTGTTATCCTCAAACTCCTAACAGTAAAGACAGTGGCATAATATAATACAAAATACCGGATAGCGAGTATATAATAAAACAATACCGGTTATATATGGTGAAAGCTAAACTTGAACATAATAAAGGTGTAGTTAGAAGCCGAACATTCAAGGGGTGTTATGGTTATGGTGTTTAACGCAATTTTGAACTCTATTTCATTGATATCGTACTGGTCAGTTTTATTGGTAAAGGAAGCTTTATCACACAGTGCTGTATCGAATAAGTCTCCTCATGAGCATGAGTCGAACTCACAACGTTAACGGTAGTAAGCACTGATTACACATGTGGTTGTAAATCCATCTGCCATACGATCACAAGCAAAGGCGGGACCAATACAAGAAAGACAAACAAAACAATGACAAAATAAGAATAATAATAACTGTCGATTCTGTAGTACAATCCAAACACCAGTTATGCAGTATAATTTAATTTTACAAATTATTAATATCAATATTACAAATGATATTATAAAAAAATTGTAACGAACTCTTCAATAACTGATTTCAGTTTACATTATTATGCTGTCCCATTCCCTAAGATAATAATGTATTTTTTAATATTGAGAATAATAGAGAAAACTTAAATGTTCAGCTTCTACTAAAGGACCACCATTGATATTTTTAATTACACCATATGATATTATTAAAATATATGCTAATTAAAACAGTTGCAAATGTTGGGGTCGATGATGTGTATTCATTAAAACTACTACAATATCAGCGTAGTTGGTGAATGTTAATTGGAACTGTTGAAATGTTAGGGTTGCATGTTTATGTTAACTAACGATAGCCTTCGTGGTAGTGATCGCATGGTAGTTTGATTTACAAGTATCTATATTAAACTAATGCATATCACCACTAACATTGTGAGTTCTAACACGGTTAATACCAAGGTATGTTCATTTTCTAAAGGTACTTAGGTTTCCTCCTCCAATTAAACGGATTGCCACGATATAATGTAGGGTTGTAGGTGTTTGTTAATTAGGACTGTTTCAATATCAGAGTTGTTGGTATATATGGGTACATAATTACATCAATACTACATTATCTTACTTACCGTACATTACATGAAGGACAATGCCTGGAATAAATGCATTACACTATAACTACCTGAGTTTAAAATGATTTTACATATATATATATCAATATAATGATTCCAAATTTAATTTATTCTTAGTTAATCATGTTAACATAAGATCGTACACAAGATTGTACAAGATTACAGCTTAATTCTAGAATGTTACTGTACATTGCCATATTGTATACAATTACCTGGTTAAATCATAAAATGTTACTATACATTGTCAAATTGTACAACATTACTCAGTTTAATCCTAAAGTGTTACAGTAAATTTTCAAAGTGTACAAAATTATTCTGTAAAATCCTAGAATGTTACTGTATATTGCTCAATTGTACAAAATTACTCAGTAAAATCCTAGAATGTTACTCAGTAAATTACATGATCATGTTTCCTCCTGATATACAGGGGAATACATCTTAAACATTATATCACAATACATGAGTAAAATACCAGATTAATATTATAAAGTAAGCAAAAGTAAATATTTACCTAAATCTACGTTTCCATTACTTATATTTTCTTTTTAATGAACGTATTTTTCTTTTTCTTTTATTTCAATGTTAATAACCAAATCATATGGGTAAGAAAAATTAGTAATTATCAATGGGAGGAGGTATGATGACAAAAATAATAATATATTAAAATATGAATTGACATTAGTTTTGGATATTTGGATGTATTAGTAGATAATCAGGACCACGAGTATTTAAGATGTACTATATATATCATGCTGTTCCTTTATAAACATATGTAACATATAACGTAGAGCTTTTTGTTGATCCTGATATTGTGGTATCCATAAGGTTCACGTTGATCTTTTAGTTGATCCTGATATTGTGGTGTCCATAAGATTCACATTGATCTTTTAGTTGATCCTGATATTGTGGTGTCCATAAGGTTCACATTGATCTTTTAGTTGACACTGATATTGTGGTGTCCATAAGGTTCACGTTGAGCTTTTAGTTGAACCTGATATTGTGTTGTCCATAAGGTTCACGTTGAACTTTTAGTTGATCCTGATATTGTGTTGTCCATAAGGTTCACATTGAGCTTTTAGTTGATTCTGATATTGTGGTGTCCATATGGTTCACATTGAGCTTTTAGTTGATCTTGATATTGTGGTGTCCATAAGGTTCACGTTGACCTTTTAGTTGATCCTGATATTGTGTTGTCCATAAGGTTCACATTGAGCTTTTAGTTGATACTGATATTGTGGTGTCCATAAGGTGCACGTTGAGCTTTTAGTTGATCCTGGTATTGTGATGTCCATAAGGTTCACGTTGAGCTCCTAGTTGATCCTAATATTGTGGTGTCCATCAGGTTCACGTTGAGCTTCTTGTTGATCCTGTTTTGTGGTATCCACGACGTTCACGTTGAGCTTTTAGTTGATCCTGATAGTGTGGTGTCCACAAGGTTCATGTTGAGCTTTCAGTTGATCCTGATATTGTGTGTCCATCAAGATCACGTTGAGCTTTTAGTTGATCCTGATATTGTGGTGTCCATCGGGATCACGTTGATCTTCTAGTTGATCCTGATATTGTGGTGTCCATCAGTTTCACGTTGAGCTTCTAGTTGATCCTGATATTGTGGTGTCCATCAGGTTCATGTTGAGCTTTTAGTCTTCGGTGTAGTGTGGATCATTGGAGGTATATAATGTTACTGCATATTGTTAAATTGTACAAGACTACTCAATTTAATCATAGAATATTACTGTACATTGTCAAATTGTAAAATACTGCACAGTAAAATCCTAAAATGTTGCAGTAAATTCCTATAATGTTACTCTATATTGTTAAATTGTACAAGATTACACAGTAAAATCCTAAAATGTTGCTGTACAGTGTCAAATTGTAAAGAATTATCCAGTAAAATCCTGGAATGTTACTCTATATTATCAAATTGTACAAAATTATCCAGTAAAATCCTAGAATGTTACTGTACATTGTTACTCAGTAAATTACATGATCATGTTTCCTCCTGATACATAGTGGAACACATCTTAGACATCATATCACAGTATATTGTTAAATTGTACAATATTACAGGATGAGATTTCTCCTGATTATAAGTAGAACACATCTGTAAACATCACATGACAGTACATGTGGAAAATACCAGCTTAATAAAGTAAGCATAAGGAAATGTTTACCTAAATCTGCATCTCCATTCTTATATTTGATTAGTTTTCTGTTTAATTAACTTATTTTTATTTTTATTATATTTCAATGTCTATGATCAAATCAGATGGGTAAGTAAAGTTAGTAATTATAAATGAGAAACACAAAATCTATTAAAATATGAATTGACATTAGTTTTGGATATTTACAACTAAACATTAAGAGGGACTAAAATAACATGTGTTTTATTCAACAAGATGTATCTTACACTAAAAGTAAACATTATTTGCTGATTACCCCTCTGGTATCCTCAAATTACTCTTGCTCTTTAATTCAACTGTTGATATTTGATGTGATCTAAATGTACATTTGGTGAATATGTGGATAAAATACTGTTTATAAGGAAGCAAGTTAAATAATGTCGTTTGTCCTACTAGTTATCTTTAACTGATATTAACTCGCCCCGGGTCCATTTGCCCTTTTCTTTCTATAAATTATTTTAATATTTTTGAACTTTTTCTAGACATGAAATGTAAGTTAAACAACACAAAAATCCACCAATAATAAATCTAGTAGAAATATAACATTTATTGTTTTTATCTTAACAGTCATCGTATATGATTGTGTTTTGTAAGTGATTATCTTCAAGTATATATAAGATGTACTTATCTGTCTTGTTGTTCACTTGATACTTACTCATAACTAAAAATACAGAAAATTAATCACAATGTACACCATCACTTTGTAGAAATATTAATGTTGTACACATATGTTATATGGAGGTAAATTAAGATATATACGTGATAGATCTTATATTATTTGTTATTACAAATCATATGATAAATATTTAAAATACTACTTTTATTTGATATTCCCCTCTGGTATCCTCAAACATTCTAACATTAAGAGGGACTAGAATGTTACTCTATATTATCAAATTGTACAAAATTACTCAGTAAAATCCTAGAATGTATCCTCAAACTCTTCTTGCTCTTTAATACAGTGTTAAATTGTAAAGAATTATCCAGTAAAATCCTAGAAAGTTACTCTATATTATCAAATTGTATTTTATTCAACAAGATGTCTTACACTAAAAGTAAACATTATTTGTTAATTACCCCTCTGGTATACTCAAATATTCTAACATTAAGAGGGACTAAAATAACATGTGTTTTATTCAACAAGATGTATCTTACACTAAAAGTAAACATTATTTGTTGAT
Organism: Gigantidas platifrons; assembly: GCA_002080005.1. NCBI lineage: Eukaryota > Metazoa > Mollusca > Bivalvia > Mytilida > Modiolidae > Gigantidas > Gigantidas platifrons. The sequence goes on along the minus strand of MJUT01047753.1, from coordinate 507,564 downwards.
TACCCCTCTGGTATCCTCAAACATTTTAACATTAAGAGGGACTAGAATGTTACTCTATATTATGAAATTGTACAAAATTACTCAGTAAAATCCCAGAATGTTACTCTATATTGTTAAATTGTACAAGATTACCCGGTAAAATCCTAGAATGTTACTGTACAGTGTCAAATTGTAAAGAATTATCCAGTAAAATCCTAGAATATTACTCTATATTATCAAATTGTACAAAATTACTCAGTAAAATCCCAGAATGTTACTGTACATTGTTACTCAGTAAATTACATGATCATGTTTCCTCCTGATACATAGTGGAACACATCTTAGACATCATATCACAGTATATTGTTAAATTGTACAATATTACAGGATGAGATTTCTCCTGATTATAAGTAGAACACATCTGTAAACATCACATGACAGTACATGTGGAAAATACCAGCTTAATAAAGTAAGCATAAGGAAATGTTAACCTAAATCTGCATCTCCATTCTTATATTTGATTAGTTTTCTGTTTAATGAACTTATTTTTATTTTTATTATATTTCAATGACTATGATCAAATCAGATGGGTAAGTAAAGTTAGTAATTATAAATGAGAAACACAAAATCTATTAAAATATGAATTGACATTAGTTTTGGATATTTACAACTAAACATTAAGAGGGACTAAAATAACAATATTTGTTATTTAACAAGATGTATCTTACACTAAAAGTAAACAGTATTTGCTGATTACCCCTCTGGTATCCTCAAACTCTTCTTGCTCTTTAGTTCAACTGTTGATATTTGATGTGATCTAAATGTACATTTGGTGAATATGTGGTTAAAATACTGTTTATAAGGAAGCAAGTTCAATAATGTCGTTTGTTCTACTAGTTATGTTTAATTGATATTAACTCGCCCCGGGTCCATTCGTCCGTTACTTTCTATAAATTATTTTAATATTGTTGAACTTGTTCTCGACATGAAATGTAAGTTAAACAACACAACAATCCACCAATAATAAATCTAGTAGAAATATAACATTTATTGTTTTTATCTTAACAGTCATCGTATATGATTGTGTTTTGTAAATGATTATGTTCAAGTATATATAAGATGTACTTATCTGTCTTGTTGTTCACTTGATACTTACATATATCTGTAAATACAGAAAATTAATCACAATGTAAACTATCACTTGGAAGAAATAGCAATGTTGTACGCATATGTTATATGGAGGTAAATTAAGATATGTACGTGATAGATCTTATATTATTTGTTATTACAAATCATATGATAAATATTTAAAATACTACTTTTATTTGATATTCACAATATTGTTTCCTCTGACACCTTACATTGTACAGACTCCAATAACAAACAACGTTACAATCACTATATCATAACGTTATGACGTTAGTAATACATTCATCAGTATAATGTTGGTACTGTGACGTGTATTTATTTAGAATCGTATTGTAAATAAATGAAATAGTAACAGAGATATCATAGGAAGTGTGTTGGCTGTTTGAAATGTATAGTTATATCACATAAATGTCAGTATTAACAGCATGCTTATATTAACAGTAGATATGATTTATATTCTGTAAATTTATATCTGATTATCTATATGTATATGTAGATAATTAGGATCACGAGCGTGTAAGGTATACTGTTTTTATCATGTTGTCCCTGTATAAATATTTGTAACAATGTAAGCATTGTGTTTTAATATATGAGTTGACATTAGTTTTTGACATTTGCAACTAAACATAAAGAGGGACTAAAATAGTATGTGTTGTATTCAACAAGATGTATCTAACACTAAAAGTAGACATTATTTGTTGATTACCCCTCTGGTATCCTCAAACATTCTAACATTAAGAGGGACTAAAATAACATGTGTTGTATTCAACAAGATGTATCTTACACTAAAAGTAAACATTATTTGTTGATTACCCTCTGGTATCCTCAAACTCTACTTGCTCTTTAATTCAACTGTTGATATTTGATGTGATCTAAATGTACATTTGGTGAATATGTGGTTAAATATTGTTTATAAGGAAGCAAGTTGAATAATGTCGTTTTTTCTACTAGTTATGTTTAATTGATATTAACTCACCCCTGGTCCATTCGTCCGTTACTTTCTATACATTATTTTAATATTGTTGAACTTGTTCTCGACATTAAATGTAAGTTAAACAACACAACAATCCACCCATAATAAATCTAGTAGAAATATAACATTTATTGTTTTTATCTTAACAGTCATCGTATATGATTGTGTTTTGTAAGTGATTATGTTCAAGTATATATAAGATGTACTTATCTGTCTTGTTGTTCACTTGATACTTACATTGACCTGTAAATACAGAAAATTAATCACAATGTAAACCATCACTTGGTAGAAATATCAATGTTGTACACATATGTTATATGGAGGTAAATTAAGATATGTACGTGATAGATCTTATATTATTTGTTATTACAAATCATATGATAAATGTTTAAAATACTACTTTTATTTGGTATTCACAATATTGCTTCCTCTGACACCTTACATTGTACAGACTCCAATAACAAACAACGTTACAATCACTATATTATAACGTTATGACGTTAGTCCTACATTCATCAGTATAATGTTGGTACTGTGACATGTATTTATTTAGAATTGTATTGTAAATAAATCAAATAGTAACAGAGATATCATAGGAAGTGTGTTGACTGTTTGAAATGTATAGTTAGATCACATAAATGTTTATATTAACAGTAGATATGATTTGTATGTATGTATTAACTTCATGCTTATATTAACAATAGAGATGCTTTATTGTCTGTAAATTTATATCTGATTATCTTTATGTATTAGTAGATAAGTAGGATCACGAGTGCTTAAGGTATAATGTTTATATCATGTGTTATATTCAACAAGATGTGTCTTACACTAAAAGTAAATATCATTTGTTGATTACCCTCTGGTATCCTCAGACTCTTCTTGCTCCTTAATTCAACTGTTGATATTTGATATGCTATAAATGTATATTCAACATAATTCCCACTTTGGTGAATATTATGATAAAATCCTGTTTACTAGGAAGCAAGTTGAATAATGTCGTTTTTCTACTAGTTATGTTTAATTGATATTAACTTGCCCCGGGGTCTCCATTCGTCCGTTACTTTCTGTAAATTAATGTTGATATAACAAATCAATTGTACAGACCCCACTACCAATTGTTTGTATAACAAATCAATTGTACAGACCCCACTAGCAATTGCTGAAATAACAAATCAATTGAACAAATCCCACAAGCAATTGTTGATATAAAAAATCAATTATACAGACCCCACTAGCAATTGTTGGTATAACAAATCAATTGTACAGACCCCACTAGCAATTGTTGATATAACAAATCAATTGCACAGACCCCACTAGCAATTGCTGAAATAACAAATCAATTGTACAGACCCCACTAGCAATTGTTGATAAAACAAATCAATTGTACAGACCCCACTAGCAATTGTTGATATAACAAATCAATTGTACAGGCCCCACTAACAATTGTTGGTATAATAAATCAATTGTACAGACCCCACTAACAATTGTTGGTGTAACAAATTATTTGTAGAGACCCCACTAGCAATTGTTGATATAACAAATCAATTGTACAGTCCCCACTAGCAATTGTTGATATAACACATCAATTGTACAGACCCCACTAACAATTGTTGATATAACAAATCAATTGTACAGACCCCACTAACAAATATTGGTATAACAAATTAATTGTACAGACCCCACTAGCAATTGTTGATATAACAAATCAATTGTACAGTCCCCACTAGCAATTGTTGATATAACA
>MJUT01047753.1:491576-502729 GCA_002080005.1 Gigantidas platifrons | reverse complement strand
TATAACAAATCAATTGTACAGACCCCACTAACAAATATTGGTATAACAAATCAATTGTATATACCCCACTAGCAATTGTTGATATAACAAATCAATTGTACAGTCCCCACTAGCATTGTTGATATAACAGATGAATTGCACAGACCCCACTAACAATTGTTGACATAACAAATCAATTGCACAGACCCCAATAACAAATATTGGTATAACAAATCAATTGTACAGACCCCACTAGCAATTGTTGGTATAACAAATCAATTGTACAGACCCCACTAGCAATTGTTGATATAACAAATCAATTGTACAGACCCCACTATCAATTGTTGATATAACAAATTAATTGTACAGACCCCACTAGCAATTGTTGGTATAGCAAATCATTTGTACAGACCCCACTAACAAATGTTGATGTAACAAATCAATTGTTCAGACCCCACTAGCAATTTATGGTATAAAAAATCAATTTTACAGACCCCACTAACAATTGTTGATATAACAAATCAATTGTACAGACCCCACTAGCAATTGTTGATATAACACATCAATTGTACAGACCCCACTAACAATTCTGTACAATAATTAAACGTTTCCATCACGTATGAATTAACGTTATAACTCTTGTCCTACAGTCATCAGTATAATGTTGGTATCGTGACATATATATATTTAGAATTGTATTGCAAATAAATCAAAAAGTAACAGAGATATCATAGGAAGTGTGTTGACTGTTTGAAATGTATAGTTAGATCACATAAACGTGTGTATTAACTTCATGTTTACATTAACAGTAGATATGCTTTATAGTATGTAAATGTATATTTGATTACCTATATGTATTAGTAGATAATTAGGACCACCATAAGGTGGAATGTTTATATCATGTTGTTCCTGTATAATATAACAATGTAAACATTGTGTTTTGTAAGTGATTTTGTTCAAGTATATCTGAGATGTACTTTTCTCACTTTTGAGACAGACCAGTTCCTATCTTTAGCGATGAGAGATTGTCTTATATTGCACTAGTGCAAGACAAAAAACTCACGTGCATTTTACCGGCAAATGCATGCTGTACAGTTTATGTCAACTGCCCCCCAGTTCTCCATGCTTCACCAATAAAACCACGATTCTATTACATAAGTATTTTTAAATTAATGTATGTATACTATTCTGCTAGATAACAATTTAACTATCGTGCACCTTTTATATTTCACGGTGCATGACTCTCTTCCAGTCAATTTGTTTACTTTGAGTAAATAATAGAGTGCTCTCCCTTGTTAGTAACTAACGTTACCTCCCTTTGACCAAATTCAAATATTTTGTCACAGCCACAGGTATTTATCGAAGCTGTTGTAGTGTTGAGTTACATTTATCATATATTTACTAAATACATTGTATTTTATTATGAAATACTACCAAGACACGGATGCATATATGAATGAACTAAATATTTACTTCAGCAATGGAAGCAAAATTTGCGGGAAAACGCTCGATCGGGATTGTAAACAAAACAATTAGGTAACAGCTGATAAAAGTGAGAAATGAAATCAAACACCGGCAAAAAGTGCAAGACAGGTAAATCTCCGACACCCTCGGGTGTCGGAGATTTCCCTGTCTTGTACTTTTGCCGGTGTTAGATTCTATATATCTGTCTTGTTGTTCACTTGATACCTACATATACCTGTAAATACAGAAAATTAATCACATAATGTAAACCATCACTTGGTAGAAATAATCAGTTTATGTTGTGTACATCATCATCATATTGTTATATTATTTGTTGAGATTTACAACCAAACACCGACAGTGATCAAAATCAACTTATCTCTGTCAATTAATCTTCAATAAAACGTGATATGATCTTTAAGTATTTAAACTGGAGGAATATATGTTAATGTTGATAAAACAGTTGAATTCAAAATCAGAGGAATGTGATGTTAAAGTAAAATCTTTGTATGTAAACAAGATATAAAATATTACTGTGAGATCATAGCATGTATTGTTATTACACTTATTGATATTAGATATAGTAGAAATATCAATTATGGTGTTTGATCTCCAGAGTCATCATCTACAACAGGTAACATTCTAACTACTTTGTCGTTAAACACATTTGTTGATCCTGATATTGTGGTGTCAATAAGGTTCACGTTGAGCGTTTAGTTGATCCTGATATTGTGGTGTCCATAAGGTTCACATTGAGCTTTTAGTTGATTCTGGTATTGTGGTGTCCATAAGGTTCACATTGAGCTTTTAATTGATACTGCTATTGTGTTGTCCATAAGGTTCACGTTGAGCTTTTAGTTGATCCTGCTATTGCGTTGTCCATAAGGTTCACGTTGAGCTTTTAGTTGATCCTGCTATTGTGTTGTCCATGAGGTTCACGTTGAGCTTTTAGTTGATCCTGATATTGTGTTGTCCATCAGGTTCACGTTGACCTTTTAGTTGATCCTGATATTGTGGTGTCCATAAGGTTCACGTTGAGCATTTAGTTGATCCTGATATTCTGGTGTCCATAATGTTCCCGTTGAGCTTTTAGTTGATCCTGCTATTGTGTTGTCCATGAGGTTCACGTTGAGCATTTAGTTGATCCTGATATTCTGGTGTCCATAATGTTCCCGTTGAGCTTTTAGTTGATGCTGATATTGTGGTGTCCATAAGGTTCACGTTGAGCATTTAGTTGATCCTGATATTCTGGTGTCCATAATGTTCCCGTTGAGCTTTTAGTTGATCCTGATATTGTGGTGTCCATAAGGTTCACGTTGAGCTTTAAGTTGATCCTGATATTGTGGTGTCCATAAGGCTCGTGTAGAGCTTTTAGTTGATCCTGATATGGTGGTGTCCATAAGGATCACGTTGAGGTTTCAGTTGATCCTGATATGGTGGGGTCCTTGAGGTTCACGTTTAACTTTTAGTTGATCCTGATATTGTATTGTCCATCAGGTTCACGTAGAGCTTTTAGTTGATCCTGATACTGTGGTGTCCATAAGGATCACGTTGAGCTTTTAGTTGAGCCTGATATTGTTGTGTCCATAAGGTTCACGTTGAGCTTTTGGTTGAGCCAGATATTGTGGTGTCCATCAGGTTCACATTGAGCTTTTAGTTGATACTGGTAGTGTGGTGTCCATAGGATTCACGTTGAGCTTTTAGTTGATCCTGATATTCTGGTGTCCATAATGTTCCCGTTGAGCTTTTAGTTGATCCTGATATTGTGGTGTCCATAAGGTTCACGTTGAGCTTTAAGTTGATCCTGATATTGTGGTATCCATAAGGCTCGTGTAGAGCTTTTAGTTGATCCTGATATGGTGGTGTCCATAAGGATCACGTTGAGCTTTCAGTTGATCCTGATATGGTGGGGTCCTTGAGGTTCACGTTTAACTTTTAGTTGATCCTGATATTGTATTATCCATCAGGTTCACGTAGAGCTTTTAGTTGATCCTGATACTGTGGTGTCCATAAGGTTCACGTTGAGATTTTAGTTGATCCTGATATTGTGGTGTCCATAAGGTTCACGTGGAGCTTTTAGTTGATCCTGATATTGTGGTGTTCATAAGATGCACGTTAAGCTTTTAGTTGATCCTTATATTGTGGTGTCCATAAGGTTCACGTTGAGCCTCTAGTTGATCCTAATATTGTGGTGCCCATCAAGTTCACGTTGAGCTTTTTGTTGATCCTAATATTGTGGTGTCCATAAGGTTCACGTCGTTGAGCTTTTAGTTGATCCTGATATTGTTGTGTCCATAAGGTTCACATTGAGCTTTTAGTTGATTCTGATATGGTGGTGTCCATAAGGGTCACGTTGAGCCTCTAGTTGATCCTAACATTGTGGTGTCCATAAGGTTCACGTTGAGCTTTTAGTTGATCCTGATATTGTGGTGTTCATAAGTTGCTCGTTAAGCTTTTAGTTGATCCTGATATTGTGGTATCCATAAGGTTCACGTGGAGCTTTTAGGTGATCCTGATATGGTGGTGTCCATCAGGTTCACGTTGAGCTTTTAGTTGATCCTGATATTGTGGTATCCATAAGGTTCACGTGGAGTTTTTAGTTGATCCTGATATTGTGGTGTCATCAGGTTCACGTTGGTCTATTAGTTTTCTGTGTAGTGTTTTGTCGATCATGGAAGGTATTTTATCCATTATTTTGACCATTGTATTGTCTGTCCATCTTCTATTTAAGGTTTCTTATTACCTCTTTGGAATCTCCAAACTTTTCTCATTGTGTCAATTGTTATTGGTTTATTGTGTATTATTGTCTTATAATAAACTTACTCTAATGGATAAATCTTTTCAAATCTGCAATATACAATAACACAATAATAACAATACCGCTAGGTATTTTGTAAATCATTTTCCCTTTCATTAAAATAGTAAAGGATACATGTATGTGTTACATACAAACAAAGAGTGTTGGTCACGGTGATTACCGCCATTTTCAACAGTATTTCAGTGATAGCACATATTTATCTCACTGACATATTACAAGATACAACTCTGTGCTACATACAAGAAAAGAGTTCCGTATACTTTTAACAGAAAATAAAGTCTTAGATTACATACCAAACGGGTAATCAGAGAGGGGTAAAGTTAAACACATTAGTTTCGTGTCAGATCCGATAATATAAATTCTTAGTTTTATCTATTTCTGATTGGATTTATTATGAAATCAATAGCTTCATTTTCTATGTATTTATAAGTTGGCTTTTACACAGAAAACTACAAAGATGAGCAACACGTACCACACCAAATCCGGGGATGAACCCAGGAGCTCCGGAAGGGGTAAGCAGTTCCTGCTTCTTATAAGACAGTCGCCGTGATACTTATGTATGCAACATTTCCTAGATTTCCACCATCCTGGGTATTCCTCGTTCAAACCAGAAAAAAAATAGTAATATTGTGATGTGTTGATCACGCTCCGATACTCTCCACTGCACGTCCGCCAGACACTTAAATACAAGTGCTCGCGAAGGACAAGCCGTTCCTTTTTATGAGACACTCGCCGTGATACTTATATATGTAACATTTCTTAGATTTCAATCATCTTCGCCCAGAATAGGATAAATTATAGTAATATTGTGATTTATTGATCACGCTCCGATTATCTACACTGAACAAACTTCAGACATTTGAAAGAATATTCTTGGGCTAGGATAAATGTTCATATCCGTGGTTTGTTAACCTAATCAAGTAAACGTATCAAAGTAATATGAAATAGAAAGAGGAGAGTGTGTGAATTTGTTTATGTCAACAAATAACCCCCATTATAACTTTATCATCTATCCTCTTGCCTGGACAGCAATCACGTTCACAATACATATATAATTTATGACATCTCACTATAAACTGTAATCATTTAAATCCTAAGATTAATTACAGAACACAAGGATTCATCTTGACCTTGACATTTGACTAGTTATACAACATATAGCACAAAGGTGTATGATGCCATTAGCATAAAATACTTTCTGACACAAAATGCACAATAAAATAGGTAAATCGTATGTAAAACTAACCCGCATTTGTTGCATCTGTATAAATATCCGTGCTTTTCTTCCTCTACTTTTACAGTTGATCTGTAGATAACTTTATATATAATCATTATTATTACATATTTCTCTGGTTTTATAACTAACTCATATAATTAAATATTCACTGTTGAATTATAATGTCATTCATTCTTCATCATCACTTATCACTGGATATTAAGCATGAGGAACATGGTGGGTGCCATTTGTGAAACAGGGACTGTTTACCCTCCCGTAGCTCATTTCCAAATTTTAGTGATATTCGTGCCGATCAATCTTTAGTATCGTCTCAGTAGTCAGTGTTTCGTCACAGATATGGTTTACTAGATATCTCTATAATAGAAATTTACAGTTCCTAAATAATGTAATTATTATTAAAACTAAGGTTGTTCTCCGTCAGACATAAGATACCTTTAAAACTTTTGATTACCTTGTTTACGCCCTTTTATTTACTTCCTTCGAAAATTATTTATCTTTCCAGTCTTTTGATTGTGAGCACTCCTCTCTCATGTTATTCCAGAAACGCGTCATGCGCTTTAAATACGATAACTACGATCTAGTATTTTGTGTAATGTTTTATAGACTAATCTTTTGTCTTTTCGTTATTTGATATTGTCCTGTCTGTCTTTACTTCGACGTACGGTCTCTATTGACAATAAATTGATATATTCTAGTTTTTTTCTAGATTAGGTTCGGTCAACCATACTTTCGCTTACTTCCATATCTTGTCAAAATAATAATAGAAGCATGTCATGAAGACATATTATGTGTAAATTACTTGTCTTGTTACTATGACAATAGAAACATTCTAACACACACGAGATGCGTATCTCATTTGTCTATTTGTGTACTTTTTTCTTCAATGAGCTAGCACTATCAGTCCAGTTAAGCGTGTTGATCTTGTACAGAATGGATATCAGCATCATAGCATCAAAAGGTTATTTGTTCTTGTTACTGTATTACAGACAAGTTACTCATCTGTTAAATAACAATCACTCAATCTCACCCTACCTTGTTACAGGCATTTCCAAAGAAATGGTGGGTTGAATCAGATTTTAAGGCGCCAAACCTAGACATCTAATATAGTACTCATGACGCTTTTCTGGAATATCATTTATAAATACATTCAAAGTCTAACACTTGGAAAGGCACATGATTAAAATGTCTAGAGGAGCACGAAACCCAACGAGAATAAACAGGGTTACAGAAATCAGCGAAAGTTACCTATGTCTGAGAGAGACGATCCTCCGTCTTACTTATCATTATATTATCTGGGAACTGTAAATAATTTCTTTAATAAAGACATCTCATAACCTCCATCCAATTAATAATGCTCAGAACAGCTTGACGATGCCAACGAGACAATCAGGATGCCATAACTCGAAGGAGGGTGAACAAAACGTACAATTGCCAAAATAAATAGGACAAAAGGACAAACAACGATCTACAAAATTAAACACAAAACTAAAGATCGAGTAAAGGGAACTCCACTAAAAAGCGTATTAAACTCGGTGCTGCGGAAGAGACAGCAGTTCATCTTCCACATGTTCATCCATCGTGTTACTCTTTTTACAATACCGGTGACAAGTTATGAATGAGGAAGAAACTGAATTGTGATTACAACAAACGGAACACAAACATTGTCTTCTGACAAAGACATTCCGTAGCTATTAACAAATTCATGGTGGTGACCATAAAACATTCAAAGTGATGACTTCAACTTAACCAATAGGAGCCCTTGGTTCATGACCTCCATTGCTAAAAGCAACTCTCTATCAATGACATAAAGATAAGAACAACACTATCTGGAATATTGTATCAACTGACAGATATATACTCCATATGCAAGTGGAATGTTGTTGCATATAAATAAAAACTTGAACAATGAAAAATGCGTAAATTGTCTTTTTTAACTATCATTTTGAGGTGTAGGTCAAGGATTGAGAGGACCGTGCTGTATATATGGTATAATTTATATCAAGATCAAAGGGATTATGATCACCAAACTTAGAAGAATTTACCGAAATGACACCATCTATAGTGCAACTTGAAATTAAAGGATCGGGATCGCTTCAGTTTATTTTCGTACGAATAAAGGAACAATTTGGTTAAAGGAGGAGCACGATTTGTAGCAATAGAAATGCCGAATGTGTGATGAAAAACACGGTCACCAAGCATAACATACCTTGTCAACCAAACACTCGAGCATTTTGATATCCTTCGATATACGGTTTCTGATTGTCCCTTTGGTATCTTCAATCTCATCATATCAGTTTATCAATTTCAGGAAACTGTTTGGTATAATTATTATTTTTTTTTTGCAAATAAGGTTTATGCTTTCCTAAGAAAATATACTTGTATCTACGTTGGTCATTCTTTTTAAAAGAAATATAGTTTCACTACTTTGTTTAATCTGTCTTTTAGCTGGCAGTGGGAAAATGTTCAGGGTAGAGAAGTCACATAATTAATGATATTGCTACATGTACATGTTTATAATACATGTTTGGCATTCATTTTGATATAGTATATACTATACTGTTGAAACAACTAAATAATGATATTCTGTTACAATAAATTCCGTGTTATATATTGTTGAATTTATGTGGTATTTAATATAAATATAATATAACTTACCTAGCAGGTAATATCTCAGTATTTAACATAAATAGTATATACTAACTGTTAGTTAGTAACTTACCTTACAGATAACATCTCAGTATCTATCATAAATAGTATATACTAGTTAGAAATTACCTAGTATTTATACTAATATCCCAATATTTCCTATAAATATAATATACTAGTTAGTAACTTACCTAACAGGTAAGATCTCAGCTTTATTGATCTGTGTGTTACTAGAAAAAAAACGTAGAAAGAAATAAATATATCTAAAGACAAAATTGTAATTAGAAAACTACATCATAAATTACACAAAGATAAATAACAGTTAAGTAAGATAAATATCACGATGAATATATATATTTCAACCCACACATGATAGTGTTACTTACCTATGACGTATTATCACATATTATATTGAAATAACGCCGAATTTGTATGTGCAATAAAAGCATAATTTGCGGCGTGTTATTTTTCCCCAGGGCAATAACATGTTATCTGCCCTCTTGTGAAATACAATAACATGTTATCTGCCCTGGCAAAATATGTGATAAATAGATTAATACATGGCCTTTTTCATATTTCCCCTGTTATCAGCCCTCGACTGATATCGTCCCTAGGATTAATGCTCTAGGACCTCTATCAAGGTCGTGTGCTGATAGCAAAGGTAATATGAAAAAGGCCGTATATTAATCTATAAACAATATTAATATCTTAAAGCAGTATCTATCGAGTTGAAAAGGGCTTTAAATGTTTAAACAATAAAGTTATTTCAGTCTCCATTTAAAGTTTATAGATATGATATACATCCCAGTGACATCCTTCTAAAATTTTGCTTCATGTTATTTATTGTAAAGTTATTTTCGTCATGAATGTGACTGAACCGATTACAGAACAATCGTGTCCGACAAGATATCGCTTAACGATACGATGTGAAGACAATTAGAAATGAAATATATAGCAATAGGTATCCATTTATTATTGCTACTTCAACAAGCTCATCAAATTAATAAATCGTATTTTGTAACACCAGTATTTTGCGACGTCTCAAAGCAAAGCACATCGTCAAAATCCCACATCTAAATGATCTTCGAATGTTCTTCATTGACTACCCACGGGTCAATTGAAAGATAAATTATCGTAGTAGAGAGTTCGTGTGAAAATACTTTGATCAAGCGCAACTGACTGTCTTTATGAGTCATCAAACCACAGCCTTTAAATGTATTTAAATTAAGAAAGAATTCATTACAAATTAGAGCTTTTCCACCTTAGAGAAGGATATTAACAATATGAAATGATGATTTTGATTGCTAACTATTAATAGCGAGGTTTTTCTGCCAGTTGACACATGGGTGCTTAGTGGAGAGTAATATGTACATGATTAGCTGTAGGTTAACTATTAATAGCAAGGATTTCTCTGTCAGTTGACCCACAGATGATGAGTGGTGAGTCATTGGTACATCACCAGGTGTAGGTTAGCTATTTATAGTGAGGATTTCTCTGTCAGTTGACCCACGATGATGAATGGATAGTAATTGGTACATGATCAGCTGTAGGTTAAATATTGATAGCGAGGATTTCTCTGTCAGTTGACCCATGGGTGGTGAGTGGAGAGTAATTGGTACATGATCAGCTGTAAGTTAACTATTAATAGTGAGGATTTCTCTGTCAGTTGACCCTTGGTGGTGAGTGGAGAGTAATCAGTTCATGATCACCTGTTGGTTACCGACGATGCGTACAATGGACGATACACACGTTGTATTCGTATCCTACACAGTTACTCAATGTTTCTATTTTGGACGAATCTTTAACTCGTGCTCGGAAGTTTTACTACCACCTGCTCCTTCATCTTGATTTGTCATCTGTCATTAAACAACAATCTATGAATCTATTATTTTTTTCTGATATATTAAATGCGAATAATGATAATAATTGAAAATGTTATTATATGATAAAAACATTTTTTCAGGCGTTCATTCATGTGTACACGGTACCGATCCACTCATAAACTGAATAAACGTCCGAAGGAGTGAGTGCATCGGTACCGTGGACACATGCATGCACGCCTGAAAAGAAACGTTTAATCCTAATAATTCTTCAATGCAAGACTGAACATAAAAATATATTCTTGCATATCCCTGGTCTAAAAATCAAACAAATTAAAATTCCGCAAAATGTTGCTGACGACGTTGGTACATTAACAACATGACGTCATATGAAGACTTCTAGCTTAAAACGTAAAGATCAGACGTCATTATGCTTCGTGTACGCTTCAGTTGTGACAACATTTAACTAAAAGATGTTTGCAAGATAGGTATTTTAATTATTTTGAGCATTGTTGTAAATATGGCTTTCAATCTGACAATATCGTAGGTTACGTCGTCGTTCGCCATATTGTTTATGCTGGTTATACAAAGAAAGGTTCATCGAGTTATGAACGGATCAAAAGCAAACAGGTGACAGTGCTCTTGTCCAATCAAAAAGCATCAAAACGATATGCTAACGCCATTCAATATACATGTATTAAAAATCGTTATACATGTACGTACCTCAAGCTGTATGTTCCAATCAGCTGACCAACATCAGAGTCACTTGTTGACCTGGGGTTATATTTTACAGATGGAAATGCTGGCAATGGTAACACTGACAGCTTCGAAATTTCATCATTTAACTTCTGCAGATGTTGAATGGTAGAAGAGTCATCCCTGGATTGCCGTATTTTCTCTTCCCTCTTTTCGATCTCCTTTGCTTTCTCCAACTGATGTTTGCATTCCGAAAACATCTTGGTATGGGGTTCTTTTTCATTACTTGCTTTCTCTTTCAATGTCGCGATCATCTTCTCAATATGGTGGTCAACCATTGCTTTTATCTTTGTCCCTTCTTCTTTTAGTTCCTTTATAATAGATGTAACACTGAGGTCAAATGTAGTAAGACCTGTTTCTAACTTCTTTTGGGTTGTTTGGATTACACCCAGTTTCGTTTGTATTTCCTTTCTGAAGGTTGTTCTAAGGCTAT
>MJUT01047753.1:466273-490918 GCA_002080005.1 Gigantidas platifrons | reverse complement strand
ATTGTCGAAGATGCATATCGTAACATATTTATCCTGTTACGTGATGTGTACATGTAGGCGTACGTAGCGGTCTTTTCAATTTCTAATTGTCATACTAGTAACGTAAAAAATGGTCAAGAGGGACATCGGATTAGACATGATGTTTTCTCTATATATTATTTATTCAAGAATGCATCACAAATATGCATATACTGAAATGGAGATGAATATTTGTACTTTTTATATCCTGCAAAAAAATAATAAAAAATAATGCTTGATATGATTTTTCTACCGACGATAATACTTGTGAAAGGCAGCAAAGTTACTTTTTTTTTTATCAAGGAGCAACTCTGTTTGACATCGATATTCAAATAATGCGCAAAACGGAAATCCATTTTCGTTTGGATTTCTTATAGTATGAAAAAGTACAAGATATGTAAATTATTTTTATATAACAACATTATGCCTTTAAAACTTTTCTTATTAGTAATGTTTGCCCTTAAATTTGATAAAACGTTAATTTTTGTTACATTAACATCATCTGAATCTCATGTTGTCCAATTACACTCGATTTTCAAGAAAAAACAGATACTACGTTATACGGGTTTTATTACGTTTTAAATTACGAAAAAAATCGGTCGAATTCACAGAAAATTCATATCAATCATGTTTATCAAACATCACCAGTTAAAATGTAACGCGGAAGAAAACAAGCTCAACACTTTTGCGGGTTTTAGGCAATTATGTTCCATAAATAGTATCAGTATACTACAAAATGCTTCTGATGGTTAAAAAGGGTATTAAGAACGCTTTATTTTGGTATATAATATGTAGGTATCCATTTATTATTGCTACTTCAACAAGCTCATAAAATTTATGAATCGTGTTTTGTCCGAAGTAACACCAGTATTTTGCGACGTCTCAAAGCAAATATATTCGTCAGAAACTCACAGCTAAATGATGTTCGAATGTTCTTCATTAACTACCCACGGTTAATTATGATAGTCAAGAGTTCGTGTGAAAATACTTTGATCAAGCGCAACTGACTGTCTTTATGAGTTATCAAACCACAGCTTGTAAATGTATCTAAATTAAGAAACGATTTCAATACAAAGTAGAGCTTTTCCACCTTAAAGAAGGATATTAACAATATCAACTGATCTAAAAAACACACAAATTAAAATTCGGCTAAATGTTGTTGACGACGTTGGTACATTAACAACATGACGTCATATGAAGACTTCCAGCTTAAAACGTCAAGATCAGACGTCATTTTGCTTCGTATCAGACGTTATTATGCTTCGTGTACGCTTCAATTTTGATAACATTTAACTAAAAGATGGTTGCACGGTAGGTATTTTAATTATCTTGTGTATTGTTGTAAATATGGCTTTCAATCTTACACTATCGTATTTACGTCGTCGGTGGTCATATTGTTTGTGCTGGTTATGCAAAAAAAGGTTCATCGAATTATGAACGAATCACAAACAAAGAGGTGAGAGTGCTCTTGTCCAATCAAAAGGCACCAAAACGATATACATTAATTCTATATGAATTATATTGCAATTGCATGATGCATGCCAACGCCATTCAATATACATGTATTAAAACATAGTTATACATATACGAACCTCAAACTGTATGTTCCAATCAGCTGACCAACATCAGAGTCACTTGTTGACCTGGGGTTGTATTTTACAGATGGAAATGCTGGCAATGGTAACACTGACAGCTTCGAAATTGCATCATTTAACTTCTGCAGATGTTGAATGGTAGAAGAGTCATCCCTGTATTGCCGTATTTTCTCTTCCCTCTTTTCGATCTCCTTTGCTTTCTCCAACTGATGTTTGCATTCCGAAAACATCTTGGTATGGGGTTCTTTTTCATTACTTGCTTTCTCTTTCAATGTCGCGATCATCTTCTCAATATGGTGGTCAACCATTGCTTTTATCTTTGTCCCTTCTTCTTTTAGTTCCTTTATAATAGATGTAATACTGAGGTCAAACGTAGTAAGACCTGTTTCTAACTTCTTTTGGGTTGTTTGGATTACACCCAGTTTCGTTTGTATTTCCTTTCTGAAGGTTGTTCTAAGGCTATTAATAGACTCCTTCATATTGGACACTTTATGGCCGTTGTGCTTTCCAGTGACACATTGCATGCAAATAGAAACCTTGCATTTGTCACAAAGAAAAACAAAATCTTCTTTGTGGTCTTCACATCTCAATTTTACTCCCGGGACGACATTTTCACCACTTTGAAACTCGTGATTTTGTGTTCCTTTCATCCTCTTATGTAACGATTTACAGTTCATGCAAAACAATTGTTCACAGTCTATACACAATTCTGTTCCCGGTCCCCCCATGCATATCTCGCATGGTTTTGATACTGACTGAGCCATACTAGTGTATTAAACAGGTTAAATGTTATCTGTCGAATGACGAGAACTTTAAAAGTCTAACGTATTCGGATATGGATATTTAAAGATACGGTTGGACTTGGGATTTAGATTTTTATATACATTGTTGTCTTGTCATTTGTAATATCATTTTGTTATGTTTACTACTTTGAGTTTTGATTTATTAAATACATGTTTATTGTTTTGTGATTTAAATTAATTATTCTTTTGTCCTGATTTCCTATTGACCATTGTACTGTCTGTCATTTTCTGATTTACCACTTCTGGTATCCCCCTTGGTATTTTCTATATTTTAATGCAAATCTCCACTACACAATTTTATGAAATAAAACACGAAACTGTGTATCTTATTATATTTTAAATAGTATGTAACGTGCTTAAAGTGATATCAAATTTCTTTTGTAAAATTCCAACACACAATTTTATGTAATCAGCAACTGTGTATATAATTATAGTTTAAATAGTATGTAAAGGGCTTAGCGTGATATCAAACTTCATATTTATTATGGATGTTCCTTTGGTAGAGTCACAGTGGTTTAAATAAATGATAATTAACCAATGAAATTATATTGTTTACCTTTCATTAAGCTTCCTTAAAAATACATAATGTGTTGATAATACTGGCATATATGTGTTTGAAGATAATTGAATATATATGTATCTCCTAAGGATGAAATAATACTAACGATAGCTATATTAAGAAGTTAAAGTATATGTAATTTGTTCGATAGTTAAGATACAAGACGTCTAGGCTGCTTTAATTTGGTATTAGTAACGATATTATGAGACAGAAAACGGAGTATATAATAAACTAAAGTGGAGTACAATTGTAGTTTGCTCAAATTCCATCTTCAAATTAACATGTTGCATTTAATTTGCACATACTTGGACTCTAATTTCTGCTTGTGTACTATGTCAAGCCGGGTGAGATTTAGTGTAGAAAGAAAGAAGTTATAAGTGTTCAAACGTATCACTTTACAAAAACCTACACGATCTCTGACGTAAAAGGAATGAATATATGACTATTTGACAGAGCTATGCAATGTAAGCTATGCATAAATATAGACACATTAATGCTGAACAGGCGTATAACTCTTACATTAATGCTGAACATTATTTAAACTTTTACATCTTTGAAATGTTGTAGTTCCGAGTCAGAAAGGTGCGTTAATTATCACGTGTATGTCATTTATAAAATAAGTAAAGTGTTATTCACATTTTTGACGAATTTTGAGAATCTTCAATTTGCAACAATTTATTACAGTCGCAAAACACAAATGATCATAGTTATAAAAAGGGATAGGGATATATTCCGTCCTGAAATAATTCCCCTCAGTGTTTTCTATCGATCGAGAAGGTGAAGAAAGCGTAAATAATGTCTATGAAAACCTTAAATTCCCAGGTGCCGATGGAATTATCTTTAAATTCTCTCAACTCTATTGGGAAGCTATTGAGAAAAGCTTTTTTTTAGGTTGTAAATGAAATGTTGCATAATTTTGATCTGAACAATTCTCAATAATGGAATGATAGCGTTATTACACAAGGGTGGGGATCGAGACAATATTTGTAGTTACATTACTGAATACTTATTGTAAAATTATGTCGAAACTATTGACCAATCAGAAGAAATATGCTTTAAGGCAATTCATTTACTCAGTGGATATTAGTTTTCGTAGATGAAAAACAAGCATATGACAGAGTAGAATGCTATTGCATTCCAATGCTATTTAAAAAACGAATGTATTTCTCAATTGGTCAAGTCTTTCGCGATTAGTGTAGTAGTAATGTATGTAGGTCATCCCCTACATCACCTGTTCCACCAGAAGTCTGTGCTGTACTGTCAGCGATCCTGGACGAACATGGGAACCCTTGTGAACATTATATCGACTTGGCAATATGCTATAACTGTTTGTGAACTATTGTAACCAGAAAACAGTCAAATCAGGACAATTGTCAGTGTTTAACCATTACAATATATAAGCAATATAAAAACAATGTATATGTTTACCAACAATTTTCTAGGTCGCTGTTGGATTTATGTTCAACATTGTAATATTTAACCTATGAAATGTCCTGTTATGGACATATATGTGACCCCTCCCCAAAAAGAAATTGTGAAATATATTATTACTACAGATAAAAATGGACGCCACTTATTAACAGAACTATTATTGAACTGATTTTATCGCCTGATCACATATGTGAAGTTACTTTTTTTTATTATCTACAATGCAAGAAAACGTATGCACTTTTAAAGTATCCTAAATATTTAAATTAACATGATATTTACTGGGTCATGGATAATGAAAAAAGACAAAATTTAATATTAAATCAAGCAGACACATGTCATCCAGTTACTAATCAGATAACATAGACAAAATTACAATTCAAAATCATATGTGTATCCTCCTAACAATATGTTTCACCTATTTAACTAATTCTTTACAGTTATTTAAATATTAACAATGATAACATGTTAAACACTGCATTCATTGTATAAACCTAACACAATGTACACTAAGCAAAACACCTGTACATTCTATTTATTTGAAAACAATATTAATCACAAATTAAATGTAAATGAAAATTAATAGACATCAATGTTTAGCAATATAAACGATACAAATATAATTGATACATGTAGCAAAATATTCATAACAGGGGAGTTTATAATGTTCGCACAAAAAATATACAAAAAAGCCACAATAAACAAAATAAAATTACATATTAAATACAAAATATTGTCACTTACCTAACAATGTTTGGCAAGAATAAGAAAACTGAACAAAATGATTCAACCTTACTAAAGACTTACAATGTGTTACTTAAATTAAAGACAATTCTATTGTATTTGCATATTGCCCCTTTGTTGTTTAAGTGAAAGACATTGCCCGAGTATTCACTGATTTACGTGCCTGGGTGGGATTGTGCCCCCCCCAATCATAAACCAGTCCAGTGTGAAATTCTCAATATCGTTATTTGGGGATGAGTTCTATAAATATATCTTGTAAAATATCCAACGCATACGTGCTTGCCCATTTGTGGCTTAGGTCAAAATGATTACTCAGTACATTAAGGGACGTAAGTGCCTGGGTGAGATTCCACCCCAGAACCCCATATCAGGCTTTTTTATTTGAACTGCTATCCCACGGGGAAGAGATAAACTCTAAAAACCACCTGTAAAATTAACACAGGCAAAATTTTTCCCCACTTGTGACTTAGTTAATAAAATGCCCGGGGTTTTCAACTACTTAATTGCCTGAGTGGGATTCTCCACCTCAAGCTCACAGCATGGTCTCGAATTGCATCTTGGATATTGAGAGGGAGGGTGGCTCTATAAACATATCCTGTAAAATACACAAGCGAAAATGTTTTTGCTCCCTTGTTGTTTAGGTGAAAGGTATTGTCCGGTCCTTTCAATAACTCAAGTACCTGAGTGGTATTCTACAACTGAAGCTTACATGAGGGTGTGAAAGTTAAGCAAATAATCCCGATTAATATCATCCATGTTCATCGTTGGAGTTATTAACATTAAATACAAACCAGAGATTTCTGGTCATCCCTTTCTATAAAAATCGTCATGATACAAGCTGAGGCATTGCAGTTATCACTACAGTTGTGTGGGACATTTAAAATGTGTGTGTCTCACCTAAAGATACTGCTATGCATATCCTTTAACAAAGTAAAATATTGTACTAACTGAACTGTAAAGGTTTATTAAACCAATACACATAGAGTATGTCGAATGTCAACAATAATTAAAATACGATCAACAGTAATACTATACCAACAGCTGACTATCATAGGTAAAAAAACAAAGACATTTTGTTTTAAAGTTTGTGTATCAAAGTGTACATAGAAGATAGTACATGAAAATATTATTAACATACAAAAAAGTATTTGATAAAATAATCGTTTTCATTTACATTATACTTTGATATTGTTGCATATATTTTCAAACAAAACACCATATTGAATAAAAAGCATATAGTACATATATGTCAGTGTCGGAAGATTGAATTATTTTTTTTAAATCGTTTATCTTATCTTTTGTCCATAGAAACTCAGATGTTTATCTAGGATGTCGACAAATTATGCTCTGGATCTGTTTAGAAATAAAACTGCAATGCAATATCTGGAATATTGACATTGTCCTGTATTTACGATAAGATATACACAAATGTTCTCTGGCAAATCGCTTCTAACAAACATATCAATGAAATGGTGGCAAACACATGAAATTGACGAGATTATGGATTTTAGCTGTTGGTTGTTCCTGATTGTATTCATTTACCTCTACCGGACTGATATATTTGTAAAAGAGATGGATATATTTCGAGTACGACCACAGAAAATAGTTGCGTCAGTGGTGCTTTACATTTTGCTTTGAGTCTAGTGATTCCATTTTTGATCAAGTTGATACTTCTCTTCAATCTAGCGCACATGCAAATAAAGAGTTTCCCTTGCCGCAGTGCAGTCCTCTATTGCTATAGTGACACATTTATCGCTACAATTAAATAACCGAGTAAAGGCAGTCCCATAATTTATATTGTCCCCAAAGTCCATTCTGAGAGGACGCCTCTGAACATTTTTCCGATTTACATAGAGTGTGAAATCCGGAAGACTAAAATGTTACAAGTTGAGCGGGTTTGCTGTGTAGTCTCCATTGACCTCATTTTGTTTTACAAAGCATATATCAATATTAGATGGAATAGCTTGAGGAAATATATGATCACAATAAAACTGAAGATTTGGGGATTGCATTCATGTTCACGTCGCTTCTGCTAATATAATACGATGGTGAAGTGGATCTAAGTTGTTTTTCATGGTTCAGCAAAACGACAAGGTATATTTTACTGTAAAAACCTTCTACGCAACTACCTTAACCAACAGTATATACAAACAACGTTGTAGCTCTTGCTAACTTCATATATACCAACTTCGTTTAACTGGTATTCGTCTATCTCGTAGTTATCGTCCATGGGTTTTCCTCAAGAGGTTTTCATATAAGGATATCTTCTAACTGAATCTGCATTACATTCTCCGCTGTAGTCAGCATCGCACAAATACTCTTTTGTCCTTGAAAATTAATTCACTAAAAAATTGCGATTGTTGTTCATCGTTACCCCTGGATAATATTGTCCTAAGCTTTATAAGGGTAACAGTTGGTTACTTTGCTACACATAAGCACATTATTCAAATACAAATCCAATTTAGAATACTAACTCTGAAGAGGAAGAAATATAATTCCTGTGTGTTCGTTATTTGTAAGTGCGGTTCAATCTTCTTTGACAATATATGCCTTATCGCATGATCTACTATGTCTCAAATCTATATAATGAGGACCATATAACTAGAAAATCGACAGGTGCATCATGAGATAATGCTACAAGAGGCCTAGCTTCAACAAAGTATGTTTTTCAACTGCAACCTTATTTATTGGCTGTCCAATATGCGTCTTCCTTTCTGTAAGATAGGACATCATTTTTGTTTTAAGCCGCTGTTTCCCAAATGTTAGGTTTATTATCGATTAGTATCTTTCATGTTGTGTTCTGTTTTTTTTATGACCCTTCGTATTTCTCCTTTATTATTTTTCTTTTTTGAAACAGTGAGTTTCTATTAAAATGTTATCGTCATGTTTCCTTCTAGGAATAACGCTGGACGTGCCTTCTTGTTTCTTATATGCACGTGAATATAAGTCCTACACCCAATAACCGTCGAAGTGGAGCTTTCGATTGATTTGAATGCGCGTAGTAATATTTGGTTCCTCCAATAATAAAAAGTTTCTTTAGGGTTCTATTATTTATTACTTAGACAAAGACTATATCCCTACAATTACAATAAACAATATATTAAGTACAATGTCAATAAAAAGAAAGACAACTCTTTATACTATATTTGTAAACATTATGATTACGGTAAAAATACAGTACTATGTAACTCAATGTGCTACCACATAAGAGGTGACCTGGGGGTCATGAACTCATCAAATACATGTACATCTTATTTTTAAAAGTATGTCGTATACAATAAATATGAAAATGTAAATATATCGTCACATTAAAAAGGAATATAATTAATAATCAGCATATGAAGCAGAGTTAGCATACGCTTGATACATCAATTAATACGGTAAGCTAAATAGCTTACTAACTAAGTTAAATAATATAGCAAAGCAAAACAAAGCAAATCAAACAGTAAATTAAAATACACTGATTCTTACCTCACATGAGGTACAAAGGATTTCTAAGCAGTTAGATCCCCATAGGTGACTCAATACATTTGTACCTGAATAACAAAAGGGTTGTTTTACTCTGACTGTTAAGATGTATACATTCCATTTTATTAAGCATATACACATGTAACTATATTTATAAATTAGTGTTTTATAAATTATAAAATCCGACACACCAAGGGACCAGGGAAATGTGTCGGATTGTACAGGATGTCGGAATACTCAAGTTGTATTTATGTTAACAGAACTACTTTGGGACCATAAATTTTTGCCGGATGTCACAGGATGTCGGAAAACTCAGGTGCCGGATTGCACAGGTTCCACTGTATATTCAATTAATGATCCGTTTGTTAATTATTATTTAATTATCAACTTTGATATACAAACATTAGCAACAAAATTAAAAGTTTTACCTTAATTAAATAACCATTATCCGGCCCATTTGTTAATTATACATTTTACACTTTGTAGAACATATCGATGGTTTGTGGTATGGGATACAGCTCAGTTGAATAATACTAAACTTCCAAATTTCCACCAAGAAGGTCGGTTAATTTATAAATATGCTTTCCATCTCTCACGTATATATCTACAATGAAAATATGAAATATTAGATAGTCTATATATCTTGGTACCCGTTTTCAACATTTCGCTTGATGTGAGGAATTCTTACTTTATTATTTTACTTTATTATATTTTGGTTTAATTCTCTTTTGTTTTCTTTGAAGTAGCATATTTCTATTTGTCTTAGGTTTATGTGTAGCTATATATATCATGAGCAGAACTTCACTGACATTGACATTGCTAACATTTTGAGGTGTCATTCCCTTCAGTGAACTGTGTAGTGTGTTACAAGATCGTGTAAAACAGGAATAAATCTGTACGAATTGTTAGCTGTGAAATAGTGTTACATTAAAGTTTTAATAATCCTTTCTGTGTAATTTGCTTTCGTTTCGTTCGGAGTTGAAATTGTGCGAATTCCTTTATATTTTAGATAATATTGTATTAATTTGTTTTTAGTTCAGAGCCTTTATCAGAACGTATAAACCTTGGATGCCTTCCTATACAGAACTATCTACATACAATATGTTACCGTTGTCGCGAACACGTCCATGAGAACAAGTAAAGACTTAAAACTATCATTAAATTGTTCGACAATCATTCTACATCTCATAAACTTTCTTTGAAGTGGTTTCTGTGAACCCGGAACTGCTAACCTCTACGTAGCACCTGAGTTCACTCCCGGTTTTTTAGTGGAGTTGGTACTACTCGATCTTTAGTTTTATGTGTATTTTTTGTAGATCGTTCTCTTTTGGTCCGTTTGTCCTTTTTCTTTTGGCCATTGTGTTGTCTGCCATTCTTCGATTGACGGATTCTGATTACCTCTCTGGTATCTTCAAACTCTTCTTCTGTAAACTATATGCATTCTGATGGTTGAGAAATTGCATAATTTTAAAACAACCAATGTTTATTCCGACTTGAACAGCCTGATATAATTTTTCAGGACCACTAACTCCTGCCGTGTGCTTAGGGTCGTACCGAATGTTTTTACGGTAATCAGCAATATTCACCATGTCAGTAATAAATGGGGTAAAATCTAATAAACATTAAATCTGTTTTCAAATGGACGATAGGTTACCTATGTAAGTGAACTGGGGAAAAAGGGGAAGGTTCTTTCTTTGAAAGTCGATGAAATCTATGAGCATAATTCTTGAGCTTGTCGTAAATGTAAGAACAAAAAACAATACTTGAACTTATTCAAGTTTATAGTCACAGTTTAAATGAAAGAACAAAAAACAATACTTGAACTTATTCAAGTTTATAGTCACAGTTTAAATGAGCGATGAGTAATATGAAAAATACTCTTTATTTTGTAAATAACCATATGCATTGTCTTGCTTTGAAAATAAACCAACTCTAGTTGTTTACAGTTTAATCTCTTGTTAGTTAAAAAATAACATGTATTACACTAAATAGACAAAATTGTTTTTACTCTCGTACCATTCATACCTGTGGGTCTGATTAAAATGTGTGTATTCACATATTTCATTTTCGTCCAACTCCAATGAAAAATTAGGTTTACCCAAGTTAGCTTATCCCAATGTTTTCGTATTGACGAAAACCGTTTCTGTGTAAAGGCAAAGTTCTTTAAATATTGAAATGATTCAAATCAACGAAGATATATTTGGGACTGACAGATGTGTAAACATCACCCCCTAAATGAACTTAATATGCACTTTCCTCTTGATCACTAATGGTTTTCTCTAGAGAGTTTTCCAAATGCCGGACGTATTGTTCCAGTATCAACCATCCGGAATGCTCTAGAATGACCCACTGCTTTGCTTGGGGAAGAACACCATTTCAATCCCTCTCATAGCGACGTGCGTGAAACGTCATTACATATTTCAATGGCTTTAGGTCAACATGAATGTCGTCTCTCCATCCTAACATGCATATCTGATCCTCTGAATTATTTCGTTTTTCTGACTTGCTTGGCCAACCAATCTCTTCACGGAGTCAATTTTCTTTTTAATTTCTGCAAAATTGATATACATTTGTAAATGGTTTGTATGATCACATTATAATGATGTAACGAAGACACGAACAATATTTAAATGCCACTAAAGGTCAGAAAAAAGATCTGTAAAGTTCAGTTAGTAAATTGTCGATAAAAACAAAAAGTTTTGTTGTTCTATAATGTGACGTCTGCAAATATTTATATATATGTATTATACACAGACGAGAGAAACAAATTAAAAATCTACTTTAATGTTTTAATTAACTGTAACTTGTTATTGCATGAACATTACAAAAACATCCATAGATTAAAATGCAATAAAACGAAGAATCACTTCTTTGTATAATAGATATATATTTACAATTCACATTCTTTCTGAATGAATTTCATTTGTTCTCTTTCATTTATTATTTCTGTGTAAGTTCTCTAGCACTTGCGAATAAAAATCAAATGAGGTCTTTCAAGGATTTTTACAATATTTATCACAAAGGTCTTAATCCATTATTTACAGGGACGATACACTATGTAATTCATGCTGTATCGACTGTTGGTGCTGTTCTGGTTCCTGTCAACACATATGCGGTAAGGAGTACTATTCAACAACAACAAAACAACATATACAATAATCATATGACAAGCATGTACAATTGTACGATTTGATAAGAAATTTGCGTGAGCTATGACATTTCATTCACATATTCTCGGTGGAGTAACACATTTAAAGCACATTCTTTTGTCAATGAGTTCAAACTGAATTTCTCTAATTCACCATATTGCTCTGGTATTAAACAATCATCAGCTTATCTATGACTACTGATTTAGAGGATGCAAAAGGGGTAATTATAAGCCGTTAAAGTAATGTTTATTTACGTGCTAATTATTGACACATTCTCGCACACATCAGGTAGTTATGATTAAAATGTCGTCCTGTAACAACGATTATATGTTCAAACTGCACACTACGAGGCTACAAGACGCTACAAGAGATATATTTAACACGTTCCATCATCACAGCTCCCTATCACATACTTAGAGGATTTATTTCTTACCTGACTTTCTGATCATATTGATAGAAGCTTATTTTAACATTGCTAAGATCAAATTTTTTACCTGAACAACATGATATTGCAAAATTAACTTTTGAGGTTATCTCTCTTTGAATGTTTGCAATGACAACTTTTCAATCTATGCCTCTGCTGGTGGGGTATTTGTTTCCGAGGGTATTAGTCGGCTTTCAAATCATTGACTTCATGTGTATCCGGTGAAGGTCATCCTAAATACGTATCTTATGCTCTAAATTAAGCATTTGACATTTGTATTTGGATCCTATTGACCGGTGTAACTTGGTAGAGTTAGAACCCCTTTAACCGGATCACATGTACAAAATGTTTAGCTTCTATAGTTTGATTTGTAACAGAGGAGTGGTGGGTATTGTTATTGGTTAATCATAATGTCGACAGTAATTGCTTGTAATCTTTTGACAAATTAATTAATTTGAGATGCTTGGTGTCCTTTTTACTCTTTTCATCCGGTTAAATGTTGTTGTTGGACTGTCACAGAAAGATCTAAATTGTGCACGGCTTCTATTGTTTGAGGTTTGATAGAAGACAAGTTTGTATTGCTGGTTTTGTTTATATTGTCAAAAATTTGAGCAGAGGAGTGCTTTGGATTGTTATTGGTCAGTTATAATGTCGACAATCAGTGCTTAACTTGTTTACTTTTGACAAATTAATTTATGTGAATTCCATTCTGTGTACTAGTCATATTTTCTTAATTTATGTCCTTGCACTATTTTAGTTGTCGAATTAAGTTTGTCATAATATGAATTTACTAGTGATTTATATTGTAATAACTCTTATATAATTAAAGTGTCTCGTTTCAGTGCCTTTTGATTGGACAATGACACTGTCACCTGTTTGTATTTGATTCGTTCATAACTCGATGAACTGTTCAATCTGCAAGTCGTAACGAAGAGAATCCACCATCTTGAAAACGTGAAGTTCGACATGTCATATTTACAACAATATACAAAAATAATTCAAACGCCTACTTTGTAAGCTTATTTTAGCTAAATCGTATTAAAATTGAAACGTGCACGAAGCCAATTGACACGTGATCTTTACATTTTAAAATGGAAGTCTTCATATGACGTCATCGTATTAATGTTTTAAAGTCGTCAACAACAGTTCGCGGAATTTTAATTTGTGTGATTTTTACACCAGGGATATGCAAGAATAATACATTTTTATCTACAATATTGCATTGAAGAATTATAAGTATTAAGCAGTTCTTTTCAGGAGTTCATGCATGTTTAAACCGTGCTGATGCACTCACAAAGTTTACATTAACGCCCTTCGGACGGTTACTCAGTTTGTGAGATCATCTGTACCCTCGTAATCAGAGGTAGACCGGTATTGCTGAATTCTGATAGTCATTTTACGCAGCGAAATATGCCTAGCATATTATGCAACACATTTAGCCAAAGGAAAATCAATGAAGTCTATCATTTAGGGCTTGAATTTATAATCCAGTTTACAGTTCGTAATCCGTGTTTTACTACATCTACGACGAATGTCATTTTTATCTTCCGCTTCATTCAATATTTTCTTCTGCATTAGACGTCTTATTACCATTACTTTGCAAATCTCAAATTGCTAAAATGTAGCACATCATGAACAGCATACCCTGAAATTACATTAGCAAATTCAAGCAGTATCATTCTAGATAATTAATAATCATTAAGATGTACAATACAGGGTGGATTGATGGTGGATGTTTGTCTGATTTTAAAACCACCTTTTATGTAACGTCCTTAATTCCTCTTGAGAACTTTTCAAAAAAAGCCGAAAAGATTTCAAGGTATCACCAAGTACCAAATGCTAGATACAAAAATAGAATGCACCAACATAAACCATATTGTGCCTAGAGGGATGACTGGATATACATTTCGAGATTTGAAATCCCTGTATCAACGACTCTGATACTGAAAATTATCGGTCTGTGGAACTACTGAAAACACATTATATGAATTTACCGATAAAAAAACAATAACATTAGTTTTAAAGGCTTAGACATATATTATTAATATGGATGAGGCACAGCCTACAGCTGAGCAGCGCATCTACGCATTGACATGTACATGTGCAAATAGTAGTTTTGAGTTCTTTTGCTCATTATTCTTGATTATGTTTCTTTGTTCTTCAATTCTACTTAACCAGTTAATTATATTGCAAAGGACATTTTATTAGGCCGAGATATATGACGGACGACTTTTTTTTTAGGGCCGAAATATATCGGGGACGACTTTTTTCAGGGCCGATCGTTCTTTAGGGGTGAAACGAGAAGGTCTAACGATTTCCATTTTTTAAGTGAATTAATCGTTTCATGTAAAGAAACCGTACGTTTCCTTTCTAATTAGTGTTGGTTATTTTTAAACTGGATAGTTCTTTTTTATTAAAAGTAAAAGGTTATTTCCTGTACTTCACTCCGATTGCCCATTATATGCCGAAATTTAGAATCCATTTCATGTTGGTATTGTTCATATATTGAATCTCCTTTCACACATGTTGCTGTTTAGCTCGCATCTTGCGATGCTCGCTACTAATACTGCAGGTGTTTTTGTCATGCTACGCTAGTGGTAGTGAATGTGATGATCTTCAACACTGCAGTTATCATTTACATAAATAAAATGAAAAACAAATCAAAAATACCAAGCTGTATATTGTTGTAAATATGAGATGTAGAATTTCACTTTTTCAAGATGGTGGATCATCGGAGTTACGGCTTGCTGATTGAAAAGTTCATCGAGTTATGAACGAATAAAAAAACAGGTGGCAGTGTACTTTTCTGATCAAAAGGCACGGAAACGATATACTTTAATTCTAAAAGAATTGTTGTTGAATATTTTCAATGAAGTGCAATAATTGTATAATATTCCATATTTCAATCGAAACGGGATTAATCGGTCGCCATTTTAAGTTTTTCAATCGGTCATTATCTACAGGTCAGTGTAAGATCACGTGATAAATAATGACTTCTTTGGAAGAGTTAGTGGTCATACCGTGGAAAATAAAATAAAATCACATGACAAAGCGTAACCAATAGAAAGCGAGTATATCCTTATTAATTTTCATGAGGTATAATAAATGCTATTACAAATACTGGATGTGTTTCTGTCATGTAATGCTAGTGGCAATGCCTGTCCTTGATCTTCAAAGCTATAGTTAGCATTTACATAAATAAAATGAAAAACAAAAATACCACACTGCCGGAACAGCTCCAAAATCCCATAGACAAATCGTAAAAAGAGGCAAAATCAACACTCGCAACACATATGGCCACTCACTTTCCTGACCTGGTACATACATCTTATTAAAACATGTTGGGGAACGGATCCAATTGAGAAACCGTAGAAAGAAACAAAATCCATATGTAACACACAAATAAATACAAGACCACTCACTTTTCTGGCTTGGTACAAGCATTTTAGTAACAAGCGGCGTGGATAAGCTACTTTGCATATTATTTATATACCATATAACATTTGTCATTAAATAAACAATACTTGTGCACTGTCGAAACAAATAGGTAATATGTGTATGAGGCTTAGAAACAGGAGAAAAGGCGAGGCTTTGCCGAGCCTTTTCCCGCGTTTCGCCCCGAATACGCATATTTACCTATATCCTTCGACAGTGCACATGTATTGTATTTATCCTGCAATTTTAAATCGTAAATAAACGTTTACTATAGGATTAAATACTGTTGTTTAGGAAATTATATATGTATTAACTCCGGCAGCTCACTCACAAACTGAACATAACCAACATGCCGTCATTGACGTCATATGAATACTTCCAGTTTGAAACGTAAAGATTAGACGTGATTTGGTTTCGTGTACGCTTCAAGTTTGATACAATTTAACTAAAATAAGTTTTCAAGGTAAGCTTTTTAATTATTTTTATGTGTTGTTGTAAATATGACATGTAGGATTTCACATTTTCAAGATGGCAGATACATTTGTATGTTCTATTTAAAACTGACCAATGTAAATAAAATATTGGGCAGACTATATTGGTCGGTAAATGCTGTCATTGCAGGATAACTTAAAATGCTCATAATAGAAACGTGAATATCAAATAAAGAACGTTCGACTCGGATCTGTTATGTCAGGTACGTACGTATGTGCTCATACTTATATCTGTAATAACCTTCATCAGGTACGTACGTATGTGATCATATTCGTATCTGTAATAACCTTCATCAGGTACGTACGTATGCACTCATAATTAAAAGATTAAAAAGGCAAATAATTAAAGATATATTATACAGCTAAAAAAATATGTTGTTGTCCATATCATACCACCATAGACTTTGTATAGTCAATGCGTGTTTTTATCGACCTTATTAAAGTATATGGACAGATGAAAAAGAAACACACTTCATATCGCTACATGTTAAGAGCAATTATATGTAATGACCAAAATGGGTCAGAAATGGTGTATCACGAATTTTGAAAGTTAAGGTTTTAGTCTTAGAGTTAGGGTTAGAGTTATGGTGTTCAACATCACTTTAAATGATATCTCAGTTATATCTTGCGGTAATTTTTATTGGTGGAATACCCGGAGATAAACACCGATATGGCTCAGGTCACTGACAAACTGTATTACATAATGTTGTATTGAGTACACCTCACCATAAGCGAGATTCGAACTAGCAGCAATAGTTGTGATAGGCACTGCTTGCATAGGGAGATGTAAATCCAACTATCATGCGACCAGGACAGCCAATATTGTTTTTTTTCTACATTTGGATGCTTTCTCATATTAAGCGAGCAAGTCTGATATCATGTTATTTTGAAATATTTCCGGTGGATTTTTGACGCATAGTACTGCGAAAGCAACAATTTTCTTTAAAACTTACGATGCTACATGTAGAACAAAACCAGCTTTATTCCAGAGTTTAGAAGACGATGCTAATATGGGTAACATAGCTAAAACAAACTGAAAGAAAATATACATTAGATAAAGAAACCCTATTTCTGACCACATGTGGGAACTCTTTGTTATTGTCCAATGAATATTGTGCTTAGGCTTCTATGAAAGGCTTATAATTGTAAAACTAAACCGATGTGGTTGCAACGAGCAATCCGATTAGTCGAAAGGGGTCATGCCCCGTATTTTTTATATCATTAAATATTCATGACATAAGGTCACTCGCATGTAACCGAAAATGTGGTTTCTTCAGATCTCCCCCAAAACACACAAGCACACAAATCTGTCTCTGTTAATGGTCAACGGTATCTCAACATATCCCATCATAATAATCAGTATAGTAATAGAAGTCGAGTTCGACTTACATACACTAATACACCATTGTTGTTTGGAGCAGTGTGTTTTACCATAATAGTAATTGTCAATAACCAGAATATTTCATTTCCTTAGCTATTAGTAACTTAACTTCGAACACTCGTTGTTTTTTTAATATCCATGCTTATGTTTTTTTCTTTTAACACAGGTGCCAATTTAGCTATATCGAAAATGTACCAATTGAATATAATGGTTTATTTCTTTTCAACCATTGAAATAATGTTCATAAGTAGACTGGGTAGAGTATGTTTCTGGTATAACTTTATACATATATCGCCCGTCTTGTAATCATTCGCATCGACGGGTGACACCAATATATCTTAAGATACAAGTACACGTGACCTAACATTAGCCGGCTCCAGTCGGATCAAACCAAAGATTATATAAATAGCATTTCATGCTTTTTCGCTAAGCACATGTCATTAAGGAGTAAGACCAAAGACTGGCTGGGTCGAACTCAGGATAATGCGTCAGAGTAGAGTGACAAATGCTATCAGTGGATTTGTGTTTCAACAGCTATCACTATAAATATCCAACTCAGCGTGATGCGATGATGTAACCACCACCACCATCATCATCATCATTATCATTATCATTATCATAATCATCATCATCATCATCATCATCATCATCATCATCATCATCATCATTATTATCATCATCATCATCATCATCATCATCATCATCACCATCTCGTCGAAATGTGACTTGCTCTCGCCATAATATAACTGAAATTTGACCACTTGGCCTTATAAAGCACTCACTCACTCACTCACTCACTCTAAGTTGGGAGTTCAAGATAATCTAGATTAATACATGTTTCCTTGACTAATGTCATCACCTGTACATATCAATAGCATATATAGGATGTACGTAGTAATTGTATTATCTTGTTAATTTCAGTTTGAGATTAACATATATATATACCATGTATTTGTTGAATCTTATTTATTACGCAGCTTAAACAATCTGATTCAACCAACATTGTACATCATTTGAATATGCTTTAACGGAAGAACTATTCGTATTCATGCATTTGATGTTTGTTTGTTTGTTTGTTTGTTTGTTTGGTGGTGGTTAACGCCACTTTCAACAATATTTTAATTATATTCTGGGTGTCACTTTTATTGGTGGAAAATGATTAAGGGACACACAATGATCTACTATACACTACACTTTATACTAAAGATTGACCAACACGAACCACACTAACAGCCTGGAGTTAACTCACGTGATACTGATTGGTAAACAGTTCCTGGTTCGATTGTGGCAGCCGTCGTGTTATTCTTGCTACAAACCAGGTAATAAGTCATGAATGTGAAGGGGTCGGATTTTGATTATATGATTGTCTGCAATATATGGACTAGTCTTCGGGTGTTATACACGTGTCTATATAGTGCATGTACCATTCAATTTCCTAATATGTAGTCATTGTTAAAAGTGGGATTAATATCTCCCAGGCATGGGTAACATTATGCAATCTTGTTTAAATTATTTTGTTTTCGTGTTCCCAACCATTTTAAAATTACTTGGCTTTCTAATCTTTCGACTTTGAGCTTTCCTGGTAATTGTTTATTTCAGCAAAAACTATATGCTAGTTCAACAGCTAACAAGGAAGCTACTAAACCAAGTGTTCCCATTTTCAAGTTGAATCATCAATTCGCAAGTTTTACGGTTGGCCAAATGACTTGGTTCGACGTTAGGGAATATCTGTGTCACAAATGACCATGGATATGTTCCACTTGTCGTACACACTTCCTGATCCTTCTTTCTTCATTCATTTCTTATCACCGGGTTTGTAATTAGATTAACAGAAAGGCTGCCATGTGCGATGCTTTTAGATCGTTGTTTGTTCTTTTTTTTTATCCCTTTTGCCCATTTGCTGTCTATTCTTCTTCGATACACGGATTCTGATTACTCCTTTGTTATCATCAAACTCTTCATTTAAGCATTTTGTTCAACTATTTAATGGCGAGAATATTTTCGATGGTGTAATGACGATGAAAAGGTTGAACTAGACAAGCACGCTTATAAAATTAATTTGAATAGTAATAGCGCACTAAAAACCAGTATGTGTATTAACAATTCGCTCAGTAACGTCATGACGTGTTTAACTTCATAATAATCGATGTTTTGCAATATAATAGACAGTTAGGTTGATGCTAAAAATATCACCACCCGTGATCAAAGCAAAGCTGTATATGATACAGATACAATATAATCGGGTTGGGTAAAATAATATACACTCTAAATAAAACAAAACACTTATTAATATGAGGAAGGATCGTGTGTACTGTTGGTGTGCCTTTAAGTTAACTGGACTTTATTTCTTGGATTTCAATTTATAATCTTATGTCCGACAAGGGGTGACACCTGAACCATACTTAATCAGTATACAGGAGATAAAGTAAGCTATAACAGAATACGATGATAATATTGAAATCAGGGGATTTTTTCTGAAGAAAAAATCCCACGAATCCATTGTTATGCTCATGTAAAATTCACTTGAAAGGTTCAATGTATTAATTTTGTTTAGAGTACTGTAGAATGACATTATGTTGTTTTACTTGAAGGAAAAAACAAAAATGCCATCCGCTATGGGTGAATGTCTATGTGTAACTCAATTTAAAATTGGAAGAAAAAATGTAATGTAATATCGTATACTGTTTCCAGCCTCCTATATTGATGAACTTCTTATTAAAGCTAACTCACATTTAATCATTTAAAGGTATAATGTTGTTGATTTTTGTAAAAAAAAAATGAAAGTGTTTTTTTCCGATGAAAGTTAATATATACCTTCAAAACATGAGTATAAAACGTCGTTATATTTAAGTACACAATTGCTGAATGATGACGTATTAATTACATTTTTACCAATGTGTATCTGTACCAGTAAAGTCACTACAACATATAATTCATTTTCTATGATAAACTGTTCTACCAATCTGAAACGTTGAGTGTATCACACAATGATATGTTGCACCGTAACAAGCTAATTTCGAACCTTCTGCATCGAGAGTAACCGCTCTACCAACTGAGATCATAGAGATATTCACAAGATTAAATAGGAGAACTTATCTCTATATATTATGTTATCATAATAGCTAGAATACTAACCT
Organism: Gigantidas platifrons; assembly: GCA_002080005.1. Taxonomy (NCBI): domain Eukaryota; kingdom Metazoa; phylum Mollusca; class Bivalvia; order Mytilida; family Modiolidae; genus Gigantidas; species Gigantidas platifrons. The sequence continues at coordinate 470,286 of MJUT01047753.1, read as the reverse complement.
AATATCGTTACAAGTTTCGCATTCCTACCAAAGCTTAGCAATTTTTATCACATGCGTACCTCACCTGTTTAAGTGTCCAACCTCAAGGATAACTGCAGATCTACTCAACTAGGAGAGGTTATTTAAATTTATTATCATACCTAAATGACTATATTTCGTTACAACGCATCAGCGTTGCTATTCGTGTATGATAGCAATCTAATGATGACATTCATGTTACTTACACTTTGTAGATCGGTTCTGGATACGGCATGTCTGTATGTGATCACAATCTAATGACAACATGTATGGTTACTATACTTGTAGATCCGTTCTGGATACGGCAAATCTATATGTGATTACAATCTAATGACATGTATGTTTCCTATACTAGTAGATCGGTTCTGAATACGGTGTGTCTGTATACGATCGCAATCTAATGACGGTGTGTCTGTATGTGATTACAATCTAATGACAACATGTAGGTTTCCTATGCTTATAGATCGGTTCTGGATACGGTGTCTGTATCCGATCACAATCTAATGACAACATGTAGGTTTCCTATACTTATAGATCGGTTCTGGATACGGTGTGTCTGTATACGATCACAATCTAATGACAACATGTATGTTTCCTATACTTATAGATCGATTTTGGATGCGGCATGTCTGTATGTGATCACAATCTAATGACAATATGTATTATTTATGTATTTGTAGATCGGTTCTGGATACGGCATGTCTGTATGTGATCACAATCTAATGACAATATGTATTATGTATGTATTTGTAGATCGGTTCTGGATACGGCATGTTTGTATGTGATCACAATCTAATGACAACATGTATGTTTCTTATGCTTGTAGATCGATTGTGGATACGGTATGTATGTATGTAATCACAATCTAATGACAACATTCATGTTACTTGTAGATCGGTTCTGGATACGGTATGTCTGTATGTGTGGCTGACGTGAACAATGACGGTAACCATGATATTCTAATAGTATGTTGTTAATTTTGAATAAGGCACAGTGTTTGTATACTACGGAACAGGTGTTGTATGTATCATGTTGTCTGTATTTTATTATTAATAGACTAAAAAAGGATATGGATGTAAATTAACATGAGAGACTTTCGAACATTACACTTAGATGAAAATGATTTGATTTAAAGATATTATTTATTGTGTTTTACGCCATTTGCAGCAATATTTCACCTATATCATGGCGACCAGTTTTAGTATCAGAGTACCCGGAGAGAACAACCGACCATGGGCAAACAACTGGTAAACTTTATCACTTGCGAGTGCACCCTTTTTGTAATTTACAAAGCCGGGCGCGAACATACGCCGTATTGATGATAGGCTTGTATGAGTTATTCGGAAATCCAACTACCTAACTCATTGAGCCACTGGGCCGTTAGATGCAAATTAAAATAAAAAGAAGAGACCATCCAACATTACACTAAGACACAAATGAAACGCCCGCTAGAAGTCGAATATAACTAACGTCAACTGTATATGTTAGAATATTGCTGTTTTGTTTGTTCTGTATGAAGGCATCATGTCTGAAATAATTGTAGACATGCTACTGGTGATATATGATGGAACCACTCAGAGTCTGATATCATAATAATGTATTACAACCAGGTCATATTTGATATCTGATATACATGGGTTCTCAAGTCATATTACGCGCTACCGGAAGAACGGTACTTTTAGTGCAACGTGTGTATCCATGCAATGATTTACGACATTTGGACATTTTATCATACTTTCATGTGGCGGTCAAAAATCGTTGCCTCTGTTGCCTTATGCATTCCACATTGCAGTGCATTTTGTCATGCATTGTATATCGTGCTCTTGACATATTTTCCACCTGACGTTAATTAATCAACACTCAATCAACACCCAAAGAACAGGCAACATTTAGATATGTTGGTGCACTATGATACATTATCCTGACTCTAAGCCAACACATATTAGCTTTACTCCTTTAAACTGCCAGCTTGACTAAGACGCAACAAATACACATTCTGTATTCTATGCATTGGTACAAACGAGCATCAATCACAAGATCGACCACGCTCTATGTGAGAACGCTGTCAATACTGAGTTGGTCGTTATTATTTAATTTGTTTTTATATCGTATTATCAACTACTTATCACTTGATATCCTACATTTTTTAAATACTAAAGCACTTTAATTATCAGACTACTTGTCAAGTAAACTACTTGTTCATCAAATTCAAAAAAGGTGAGTGTGACCGATAAACTAACATGACGACAAGAAAATAAACGGTGGTCTGTTCTGAATAACAGGTGTAATTTGGTAGAAACACACATGACGACAAGATTCAGTCTGTGGCCTGATCCGAATAAAATAATGTAATATGACAATAAACACACGTGACAAGAAACAAACTGTGGTCTGATCTAAATAAAATATGTAACATGACATGAACCACACGTGGCGACAAGAAACAAACTGTGGTCTGATCTGAATAAAATGTGTAATATGACAGGAATCACACGTGACGAAAAGAAACAAAATGTGGCCTCATCTGAATAAAATAAGTAATATGAAAGGAACCACACGTGACGACAAAGTGCAAATCGCGGCCTGATCTGAATAAAATGTGTAATATGTCAGGAACCACACGTGACGACAAAAAAACAAGCTGTGACCTGATCTAAATAAGAGTGTGCTGTGTCAGGAACCACATGTGATGACAATAAACAAGCTATGGCCTGATCTCTATAAGATGTGCAATATGACATGAACCACACGTGACGACAAGAAGCAAAATGTGGGCTGATCTGAATAAAATGTGTAATATGACAGGAACCACGCATGACGACAAAATGCAAACCGCGGCCTGATCTGAATAAAATGTGTAATATGTCAGAAACCACACGTGACGACAAAAAAAAACAAGCTGTGGCCTGATCTGAATAAGAGTGTAATATGTCAGGAACCACACGTGACGACAAGAAACACACTGTGGCCTGATCTGTATAAAATGTGCAATATGACAGGAACCACACGTGACGACAAGAAACAAACTGTGGACTGATTTGAATAAAATGTTCAATATTTTAGGAGCCTCACGTGACGACAAGAAACGATTTGTGGCCTGATCTGCATAACATGTGTATTTTGACAGAAGCCACAACTGTCAACATATAATTTACATACATATTTCAAATGTTCTTAATAAAATGTGCCGTGCGCGCAAATTTAGATATCTACGTATTTATTAAACACTATTCCCATTCAGGACTATCAATAATATTGTTTGTGACATCAAAAAGACAGTAGATTGGAAACTAAATATTCCTTATTATGTTTTGCCTTTTCATGCCATGTATTTGAATGGTAGTGTTCAAAACTTGTATGGGAAGAATCATGCTGGTGGTCGCTTTGGAAATGCCATTGTTAATCTTGGAGATGTCAGTAAAGATAGATTTGGTGGTAAGTAAGTACACATTTATTGAGGCCAATGGCTTTCTTTAAAAGACCTAAGCATTACACAACTTCTGTGTTATGAAGATTAAATATATTACATGTATTTATAAAATGGGAATTGTCCCCATTCTTCATTGAATAATAACACATATGGATCTCCAGAAGATTATCGTCCATGGACCGAACTTTAGGGAAACACAACATATCTACTAGACAACAATTTAAAAAATGATGTATTCCGTTGAGTTATACACCAGAACATGAGCTGAGAGAGAAGATGTGAACTAAGCATAGGCGAAGAGGTGAGGTCTTATGAAAGAAGAGGAAAGTGGGAGGGTGAGATTCCATAGTAGACAGGGCAGTGGGGTAATAAAAAAAACTATCAAGCACAGAAAAAAAACAAAGTCCACCCCTCCTTGTCCCACAGATTCTATGCCCCTGCTATGCATTCATACATCTTGTTAGTGGGAATTGCGACAAGGACATTTGTTTGTATCTATCATTTTCTCCTAGGCATTTTATTTTTGCTCTGATTTCCATTATTATTATATGTAAGTTTAAATTTG
>MJUT01047753.1:442114-454221 GCA_002080005.1 Gigantidas platifrons | reverse complement strand
AAGATGTGTATACAAACATGTACATAATTTTTAGTAGATAAAAATGTTATCACTCCTTTTCAGTCAGGTTTCACAAAAAATGATTCAGCAGTCAACCAACTTTTATATATAACTAATGACTTTGGGAGGACTTTAGATCAGGGCAAAGAAATCCGGGTGGTGTTCTGTGATATTAGTAAAGCTTTTGAACGTGTTTGGCATTAAAGTCTCCTATATAAATTTAAAAAGTATGGAATAAAAGGAAATCTCTTACACTGGTTTGAAAACTATTTACTTGATCGACAACAACGTGTTGTAATTAACGGTTCAGAATCACCTTGGATAGGAATTAAAGCTGGAGTTCCGCAAGGTTCCATATTGGGCCCCTTATTATTTTTAGTCTTTATAAAGTATATAGTATCTGAAATAAATTGTAATATAAAACTATTTGCCGATGACACTACATTATATCGTTTAGTTGACGATCCCTTGGATGCTTCTAGACTTATTAATAACGACCTTGAAAAAATGCATAAGTGGTCTATTGACTGGCTTGCTACCTTTAATCCACAAAAGACAGAATCAATGTTAATTTAAAAAAAAACGTAATAAACCTCAACATCCACCACTAATTATGCATAATGTAGTTCTGCAATCTGTAGCTGAACATAAACATTGAGAATTAATTCTTACTGAAAATGGGTCTTGGGATAAATCTGGTGATATCCAAATCGTTTAAAAGGTTAAATGTCATACGAAATTTCAAGTTCAAGTTAAATAGAAGATGTTTAGAACATATATATTTTACATTTATTCGTCCTGTTGTTGAGTGTGTCGACAATGTTTGGGACAATAAAACTGTCTCTCTTGTAAATAAAATTGAAGCTATACATATTGAAGCAACACGTATAGTAACGGTGGGGGGGGCAGGTTGACTTCAAAAGAAAATGTATATAGAGAAACCGGTTGGGAAAAATTAGCAGTTAGAAGACAAGACCATACAATTGTTCAAATGTATAAAATAATTAATAATTACCCCCCTTTATATTTGAGAAATCTTCTGCCCGATAGATCACATGAAATACATACATATTATACGAGAAACCCTGACAGATTATACACAATACTAACTCGAACTAGTTTCTACGAGCTATTTTTTCCCTTCAGCAGTTCAACTGTGGAATACACTTCCAGATACAATTAAGAATAAACCGTCAATTGAATCTCTGAAGTCATATTTTGCGTCAAGAAAAATAAAAAAGCCGATTTATTATAACTTAGGTACAAGATTGGGACAAATTATCCATGCAAGATTTCGAATGGCTGCCAGCTCCTTAAATGAACACCACTACACAGCAGACTCAAGATTTAGCCAGTTAAACTCCACTAAACTTCCAACTCCGTTAGTGAGTGAATGATTGTTGTTTAACGCCAACTCGCAATTTTTCAGCTATGTCATGGCGGGAACAAATTAATTTTCAATCAGATTATGATGAGGTTTGCTTTGTACTAAGCAAAGACGATAAGTTGGATGTTTGATAGTGCTAGTTCACATTATCCTGATTCTCCTTAATGGTGCGTGCTTTACTGAGAAGCAACAAACACCAAATTTAAATTCTTAAAAAAACATTTGTAAAATCTACACAGAAAACCAAAGATCAGCCAAACCAAACCTCTTTAAAATCCGTGAATGTATACAGGGTAAGTAGAACCTGTTGTATATGTGGCACTAGTTGCGCAAAGATTGGCATTATTTTTGTAAATAAGATAGGCGTAATATTCCGTTTTGCCTTAGGAGTGAAGTATGTTCTTTGACAACTTTATTATGCTTGATCCAAATCGGGGTTGGCTTTCGGTCTATTGGTTTGTGGTCTTTAACGTCACTTTCAACAATACTGCAACTATATCGGGAATATCAGTTTTATTTACCCGGGCAAAAAATCACTGACACATTTTATCACATAATGTCGTATCTAGTATTCATAATCATGAACAGCTTTCAAACTCACAACTTTAGTAGTGATATGTACTGATTGCACATGTAGATATAAATCCAACTACCATACTATCAAGACAACAATTGCCCCGTTTGTTTTCGGAGTGACAATATCTCGGATATACTTTAAATTAGAGTGTCGGTGGGATTTCTATTACCATTCGAAGATAATCCGCAACAAAATGTTAAATGTGTGTTATCCAGAAATAGGCTTTGTACATCGTTTTAACATGTCTACGGAGATCTTACATTGACACATACAGCCATTTTTTTTGTCGGAAATGATGGTAAGAATATACATCGACTTCAGGAAAAGGTGTTTTCAATAAAACAGTATGCGTTTCCTCTGAGGACATTTTTTTACGAAAGACAAAACAAGGGAAACCAATGAGCATGATGTATTTTTTTTATTATTCACCGACGCTAACATAAACTGACACAAACTATCAGTAATACATAAACATGTACAATTTTCATTTCAACATTGAAAGGCGGTTTATCTCATATTTAATCTTTAAGATTCCAAACTCACTATTATCCCAACTTAGCCAACACTACACAGAGAGTAGAATAGGACAAGGCAGAGTAAGCTATAAATAGAGTAGTATATAGCTATATACATAGAGTAAATGTTCAAGATAAAACGACAGATGCTGACCATAATACACATAGCAAAGTTTAATCATATACAGTTGATGAACCTAAAGTAAATAGCAAGGTCAAAGGTCGAATCAATATGATTAGAAACCTTATGTTGTTCTTTGTTTGTTTGTGTGATGTTTACCACCACTTTCAACAATATTTCAGTTATATCGTGGGGGTCAGTTTTATTGTTGGAGGAAACTGGAGGACCAGGAGAAAACTTAATAGCATAATGCTGTATACCTCGCCCTGATCGAGATTCCAACTCACAACATCATTGGTGATAGATACTGATTGCATAGGTAGTTGTAAATCCAACTATAAAACTGAACAATTACATAATATATACAAACATATAATAGAATACACTAGTGTTTATTAATTAGCTTACTTTATGCTTATTTGATTTGATCAGACAAAAAAAAATACCAACTGTCGGAGTCTGCTCCTATATTTACAATTATTATTACACTTATTATATTGTTTTCATTTAAATGCTCCTTCTTCTATTTAAGTAATATTCACATGTCATCTTACACCTGCTTAATTAGTAGTTTTAGCATTAATATATCGTTTATGTTCGACATCTTTTTTATGTTTTGTTCTCACTTAAATGTTCCTTCCTCTATCTAAGTAATCTTCACATGTCCTCTCACACCTCCTTGATGAATGTCCTCTCACACCTTCTCGATGAATGTCATATTCCTGATTATAGAAATAAAACATAGTGCATTAAAAGTAATAAAATATTACCTATTAGTAAAATATCAAATAATGGTATATTGTCGATACAGGACTTATATTTAACTTCACACATATCAGTCCTCATTAAAGTGTATTAAATGCGAAATATAAATCTCCATAAGAAAGTGTAGTCATAATACAGTACAAAATACCTGTGTCACAACATAGTAAACAATACCCTTGTCATAGTATAGTACAAAATACCTGTGTCGTAATATAGTAAAAATACCTGTGTCACTACATAGTAAACAATACCCTTGTAATAGCATAATACAACATACCTGTGTCATAAGATAGTGTATTCATAATATAGTACAACATACCTGTGTCACAACATAGTAAACAATACCCTTGTCATAGCATAGTACAAAATACATGCGTCATAATATAGTACAAAATACCTGTCTCATAATATAGTACACAATACCTGTGTCATAACATAGTAACACAACGGGTTCCGCTAGTGGAGCAGGAACTACTTACCCTTCAGGAGCAACTGAGTTCATCCCTGATTTTAGTGAGGTTTGTGTTACTCGATCGTTAGTTTTATGTATAAAGTTTGTAGATCCTTGTATGTCCTTTTGTTTTTTTTTATTTTTGCCATTGTGTTGTCTGTCGTTTGATTAATGGATTCTTCAAACTCTTAACAGTAAAGACAGTGTCATAATATAATACAAAATACCGGATAGTGAGTACATAATAAAACATACCGGTTATATATGGTCAAAGCTAAACTTGAACATGCCAAAGGTATAGCTAGAAGCCGAACATTCAAGTGGTGTTATGGTTATGGTATTTAATGAAAATTCTGAACACTATATCATTTATATCGTGCTGGTCAGTGTTATTGGTAAAGGAAGCTTTATCACACAGTGATATATCGAGTAAACCTCTTCATGAGCATGGATCGAACTCACAACGTTAGCGGTGGTAAGCACTGATTGCACATGTGATTGTAAATCCATCTGCCATACGATCACAACCAACGGCGGGACCAATACAAGAAAGACAAACAAAACAATGACAAAATAAGAATAATAATAACTGTCGATTCTGTAGTACAATCCAAATACCTGTTATGCAGTATAATTTAATTTTTCTGACAATGTTACAAATGATATCATAAAAAAATTGCAACGATCTCTTCAATAACTGATTTTATTCTAAAGCTTCCAGTCACGAACGTTTTTTTTCTTTTTTGGTGTACCTACAAATGAAATGCATTATTTCAGTTTACATTATTATGTTGTCCCATTACCTAAGATAATAATGTATGGTTAATATTGAGAATAATAGAGAAAACTTAAATGTTCAGCTTCTACTAAAAGATCACCATTGATACTTTTAATTACACAATATGATATTATTAAAATATCTCTTAATTAAGACAGTTGCAAATGTTGCGGTTGATGAAGTGTATTCATTAAAACTGTTACAATGTTAGCGTTGTTGGTGTATGTTAATTAAAACTGTTATAATATTAGTGTTCTTGGTATATGTTAATTAAAACCGATGAAATGTTAGGGTTGCATGTTTATGTTAACTAACGATAGCCGTCGTGGTAGTGATCGTATGGTAGTTTGATTTACATGTATCTATATTCAATCAATGCATATCACCACTAACATTGTGAGTTATAACCCGGTTAATAGTAATGTGTATTCGTTTTCTAAGGGTACTTAGGTTTCCTCCACCAATGTAACGGATTGCCACGATATAATGTAGGGTTGTAGGTGTTTGTAAATTATGACTGTTACAATGTTAGAGTTGTTGGTATATATGGGTACTTAATTACATCAGTACTAGATTATCGTACTTACCATACATTACATGAAACACAAAAACTGGAATAAATGTATTACACTATAACTACCTGAGTTTAAAATGATTTTGCATATATATATATATATCAATAGAGTAATTCCAAATTTAATTTATTCTTAGTCATTCATGCTATAATAAGATCTTACACAAGATTGTACAAGATTACAGTTTAACTCTAGAACGTTACTGTACATTGCCATATTGTATAAAATTACCTAGTAAAATCATAGATTGTTACTGTACATTGCGATATTGTATCAGAATACATAGTTAGATCATAAAATGTTACTGTGCATTGTCAAATTATACAAGAATACACAGTAATATCTTATAGTGTTCCTGTATATTATTCAATTGTATACTATTACTCAGTTAAATCCCAGAATGTTACTGTATATTGTTAAATTGTACAAACATTATCAGTAAAACCCTTGAATGTTATTATGCATTGTTAAATTGTACAAGATTACTCAGTAAAATCCTAGAATGTTACTCTACATTGTCAAAGTGTACAAAATTACTCAGTAAAAGCATATAGTGTTACTGTATATTGTCAAACTGTCCACTATTACTCAGTAAAATCCTAGAATGTTACTCAGTAAATTACATGATCATGTTTCCTCCTGATATACAGCGGAACACATCTTAAACATCATATCACAATACATGACTAAAATACCAGATTAATATTATAAAGTAAGCAAAAGTAAATATTTACCTAAATCTACGTTTCCATTACTTCTATTTTATTTGTTTTCTGTGTAATGAACTTATTGTTATTTTTATTGTATTTCAATGTCTATAACAAACCAGATGAGTAAGTAAAGTAAGTAATTATAAATGGGAGGAGGTATGATGACAAACAAAAAATCTTTTAAAATATGAATTAACATTAGTTTTGGATATTTGTAACTAAACATTGAGAGGGACTAAAATAACATGTGTTTTATTCAACAAGATTTATCTTACACTAAAAGTAAATATCATTTGCTGATTACTCCTTTGTTATCATCAAACTCTTCTTGCTCCTTAATTCAACTGTTGATATTTGATATGATCTAAATGTATAGTCAATATAATTTCCACTTTGGTGAATATGATGATAAAATACTGTTTATTAGGAAGCGACTTCAATAATGTCGTTTTTCTACTAATTATGTTTACTTGATATTAACTCGCCCTGGGTCCATTCGTCCGTTACTTTCTGTAAATTATTTTAATATTGTTGAACTTTTTTCTCGACATGAAATGGAAATTAAACAACACAAAAATCCATCAATAGATAATAAATCTAGTACAAATTTAAAATTTATTGTTTTTATCTTAACAGTCATCGTATATGATTGTGTTTTGTTGGTGATTATGTTCAAGTATATATAAGATGTACTTATCTGTCTTGTTGTTCACTCGATACTTACTTAAACCTGTAAATACAGAACATTAATCACAATGTAAACCATCACTTGGTAGAAATATCAATGTTGTACACATATGTTAAATAGAAGTAAATTAAGATATGTACGTGATGCATCTTATATTATTTGTTATTGCAAATCATATGATAAATATTCAGAATACTACTTTTATTTGATATTCACAATATTGTTTCCTCTGACACCTAACATTGTACAGACTCCAATAACAATTATGTACAATAATTATACGGTACTATCAGGTATACATTAACGTTATGACGTTCGTCCTACATTCATCAGTATAATGTTTGTACCGTAACATGTATATATTTAGAATTGTACTGTAAATAAATCAAATAGTAACAGAAATATCATAGGAAGTGTGTTGACAGTTTGAAATGTAAAGTTAGATCACATAAATGTCTGTATTAACTTCATGTTTATATTAACAGTAGATATGATTTATAGTATGTACATTTAAATCTGATTATCTTTATGTATTAGTAGATAATTAGAACCACCGGTGTTTAAGATGGAATTTTTATATCATGTTACTCCTGTATAAATATCTGTTTCAATGTAACATTATGTTTTGTAAATGATTAAGTATATCTAAGATGTACTTATCTGTCTTGTTGTTCACTTGATACTTACTCATAACTGAAAATACAGAAAATTAATCACAATGTAAAGCATCACTTGGTAGAAATAATCAGTTTATGTTGTGTACATCATCATCATATTGCTATATTATTTGTTTCGATTTACAACCAAACACTAACAGTGATCACAATAAACTTATCTCTGTCAATTATTCTTCAATAAAACGTGATGTGATCTTTATGTATCTGGAGGAATATAGGTTAATGTTGATATATTATTGCATTGAAAATCAGAGGAAAATTATGCTAAAGTAAAGAGTCTGTATTTAAAAAAGATATAAAATATTACTGTGAGATCATAACATGTATTGTTATTACACTTATTGATATTAAATATAGTAGGATTTTCAGTTGTGTTGTTTGATCTCCAGATTCATCATCTACAACAAGTAACATTCTAACTACTTTGTCGTTAAACACATTTGTTGATCCTGATATTGTGGTGTCCATAAGGTTCACGTTGAGCTTCTAGTTGATCCTAATATTGTGGTTTCCATAAGGTTAACGTTGAGCTTTTAGTTGATCCTGATATTGTGGTGTCCATAAGGTTCACGTTGAGCTTTTAGTTGATCATGATATTATGGTGTCCATCAGGTTCACGTTGGGCTTTTAGTTTTCTGTGTGGTCTTTTGTGGATCATGTAAAGTATGTTTTATCCATTATTTTGACCATTGTATTGTCTGTCCATCTTTTATTTAAGGCCTCTTATTACCTCTTTGGAATATTCAAACTTTTCTCATTGGGTCTATTGTTATAGGTTTGTTATGTATTATTGTCTTATAATAAACTTACTCTTGAAAAATCTCTTCAAATCTACAATATACAATAACACAATAATAACAATAGCACTAGTTATGTGGTAAATACTTTTCCCTTTCATTAAAATAGTACAGGATACATATATGTGTTACAAACAAAGAGTGTTGGTCACGGTGATTACCACAACTTTAAACAGTATTTCAGTGATAGCACATATTTATTTCACTGAAATATTACAAGATACAACTCTGTGCTACATACAAGCAAAGAGTTCCGTATCCTTTTAACTGAAAACAAAATCTTAGATTACATAACGAAGAGCTTGAAGATACCAAACGAGTAATCAGAGAGGGGTAAAGTTAAACACATTAGTTTCGTATCAGATCCGATAATATAAATTCTTAGTTTTATCTATTTCTGATTGGATTTATTATTAAATCAATAGCTTCATTTTCCATGTATTTATAAGTTGGCTTTTACACAGAAAACTACAAAGATGAGCAACACGTACCACACCAAATCCGGGAATGAAGCCAGGAGCTCCGGAAGGGGTAAGCAGTTCCTGCTTCTTATAAGACACTCGCCGTGCTATTTATGTATGCAACATTTCCTAGATTTCAACTATCCTGGGTATTCCTCGTTCAAACCAGAAAAACACATAGTAATATTGTGATGTGTTAATCACGCTCCGATACTCTCCACTGCACGTCCGCCAGACACTTAAATAAAAGTGCTCGCGAAGGATAAGCCGTTCCTTTTATGACACACTCGCCGTGATACCTATATATGTAACATTTCTTAGATTTCAATCATCTTCGCCCAGAACAGGATAAATTATAGTAATATTGTGATTTATTGATCACGCTCCGATTATCTACAATGAACACACTTCAGACATTTGAAAGAATATTCTTGGGATAGGATAAATGTTCATATATTGATCCGTGGTTTGTTGACCTAATCAAGAAAACGTATCAAAGTAATATGAAATAGAAAGAGGAGAGTGTGTGATTTCGTTTATGTCAACAAATAACCCCATTAGAACTTTATCATCTATCCTCTTGCCTGGACAGCAAGCACCGTTCACAATACATATATAATTTATGACATCTCACTATAAACTGTTATCATTTAAATCCTAAGATTAATTACAGAACACAAGGATTCATCTTGACCTTGACATTTGACTAGTTATACAACATATAGCACAAAGGTGTATGATGTCATTAGCAAAAAAATACTTTCTGACACAAAATGCAAAATAAAATAGTTAAATCGTATGTAAAACTAACCCGCATCTGTCGCATCTGAATAAATATCCGTGCTGTTCTTCCTCTACGTTTACAGTTGATCTGTAGATAAAGTTATATATAATGATTATTATTACATATTTCTCTGGTTTTATAACTAACTCATATAATTAAATATTCACTGTTGAATTATAATTTCATTCATTTCTCATTCATGACTTATCACTTTATATTAAACATGAGGAACATGATGATGGGTCCCATTTGTGAAACAGGGACTGTTTACTCTCCCGTAGCTCATTTCCGAATTTTAGTGATATTCGTGCTGATCAATCTTAAGTATCCGCTCAGTAGTCAGTGTTTCGTCACAGATATGGTTTACTAGATATCTCTATAATAGAAATTTACAGTTCCTAAAAAATATAATTATTATTAAAACTAAGGTTCTTCTTCGTCAGGCATGAGAGACCTTTGCCACTTTTGGCTATCTTGTTTACGCCCTTTTATTTACTTCACTCCAAAGACTTTTAAATTATTCATCGTTCCAATCTTTTGATTATGAGTATTCCTCACTCAGGGTATTCCAGAAACGCGCCATGGGCTTTAAACAAGATATCTACGTTTTAGTATTTTGTGTAATGTTTTATGGACTATAGGTTTTCTCTTAGTTATTTGATATTGTCCCGTATCTCTTTTCTTCAAATTATGGTCTCTATTGACAATAAGTTTGACAATTTTAATTTTTCTAGATTAATACCGGTCAACCATACTTCGCTTACTTCCATATCTTGTCAGTATAATAATGGATGCATTTCATGGAGATGTATTGTGTGTACGTAACTTGTCCTGTTACAATAACTATAGAAACCTTCTAACACACATGATATGTGTATCTCCTTTATCTATTTGTCGGCGCGGGGTGATATTTATTCCTGTGTACTTTTTCGTCAATGCACTATCACTAGCAGTTAGTCCAGTTAAGCGTGTTGATCTTGTACAGAACGGATATCAGCATCATAGCATCAATAGGCTGCGTGCTCATGCTATTACATTGCAGACAAATTAGTCATTTGCTAAAGGGGCATTATCTGCCAAATCGTAAATATTTGTTACCCATAGAATTATCAGATGTGATTTATGCCTTAATAAAACTTGTTTCTGTAACCTATAAATGTTATGAAGTGCAACACACACGAGATGCGTATCTCATTTGTCTATTTGTGTACTTTTTCTTCAATGAGCTATCACTATCAGTCCAGTTAAGTGTGTTGATCTTGTACAGAATGGATATCAGCATCATATCAGCAAAAGGTTGTTTGTTCTTGTTATTACATTGTAGAAAAGTTATTCATCTGTTAAATAACAACCACTCAATATCACCTACCTTGTCAATATATTATCAAATAAGGGCAATAACAAAATTCTAGTTTTTTTCTAAATTAGGTTCGGTCAACCATACTTTCGCTTACTTCCACATCTTGTCACGATAATAATAGAGGACTTTAGTCCTCATTACTGTAGAACATGTCGGTAGACCCCCCACGAAGACTATACCACGAATGCTCAATTTCTCGCGTCGCTCTCGCGTCTATATATCTGCGAGAATTGGGGCACCATGCTGCCCGGATGTGTAAGCCAGCTTAAATCCGAAAGTATCTACTGTCATAAAAAAATAATAACAATAGCAACTCTATTTTGTTTTAGAAAATTAAAATATTTTATTTTATTCAGTAAATTAAAATAATACATCTATTTGGCAACCGAAAAAAAAAGGGACCATAAAGGGCTACTGTTCCGCAGCTACTCGTATGACGTATCACTGCACTGTTACAAATTATTTCCTGATTTCGTAATATTTCCTACTTTGTACTTAAAAATCGTGGATGGTACATTATGTCAAGGAATATCCTTGATTATGTATTTGAAAATGCGTGTGTTAATATTTTTATTTGATAACATATGGATTAATTTGAAAGCAGTAGTTCTTAAACAAACATGGATGATGGAAACCGGGATCGAAACCAAATGCCGATTTGTCTTGCACCCTCAATCAAGTCAACGTTTTATAACATATCAACGGAGGATGTAGAAGAAGTAATTTACGATAAAGTAGGTAGAACTTACTTAGAAGATGACCTTAAACATTTAACGAATTTGAAAAAGTCAATGTAATTTGGGTCTTGCCATGTCAAGTTTATGAAGGAAAATGTGTTTTACTTAACTCGTTCAGATGATCCCCTGATTTATATTTCGACTTTCTGAAGAAATGTTCTACTCTGTATCTCCAGACTGGAAAGTTTGAGTTGTTAGCAGTGTTGGGATCAGAGGGGGCCATGTGCCATTTATCACTTAATTTCAAATACTAAAATCCTCTCTATAGGCCATGCCTACTCATATTATTAGGTATAGGGCCTATACTCAAAATGTAAAGGTATTTTTAGTATCATTTAATTTCAAATACTTATAAAGTCCTCTCTATAGGCCATGCCTACTCCTATTAAAATATATTTTTTCTGTGACCTTCAAAGACTAGATCATTATAGAGGACTTTAGTCCTCATTACTGTAGAACATGTCGGTAGACTCCCCACGAAGACTATACCACGAATGCTCAATTTCTCGCGTCGCTCTCGCGTCTATATATCTGCGAGAATTGGGGCACCATGCTGCCCGGATGTGTAAGCCAGCTTAAACCCGAAAGTATCTACTGTCATAAAAAAATAATAACAATAGCAACTTTGTTTTGTTTTAAAAAATTAAAATATTTTATTTTATTCAGTAAATTAAAATAATACATCTATTTGGCAACCGAAAAAAAAGGGACCATAAAGGGCTAC
>MJUT01047753.1:391621-410164 GCA_002080005.1 Gigantidas platifrons | reverse complement strand
TTTTTTTTTTTTTTTATATGTGATGTCTTGTATATTGTTGCATTTGTCCTTTATCCTTGTTCTTTTGACCATTGGCATTGTATTGTCTGCCCGTTTCCGTTCTACGGCTTTTCAGTACCCCTTTCGTATCTTCCAATTTTTCTTGCAATACATTTCTGATTGCTAGGTTGTTGCTTTTGTAGATATAGCTATTGGAGCCCCATACGATGATGAAGGAGCAGGGGCTGTTTATATATTCAATGGCAAATCGAATAAAATTAACTCGGTATATTCACAAAGAATTGCTGCAAAGACATTGTTTACAGGAATCAAGTCGTTCGGAAGCTACATATCTACCCCACATGATGTCGATAGTAATATGTATACAGGTATTTATATATGTATTCAAATTAGATATCAGCTTTGCTTTGCTCTCTATTGTTTATTTGTTATAATATATATCTTGTTTTAAAATAAGGGAGTTGGATACATGATTGATTGATTTTGATTTTTGGTGTTTAACGCCACTTTCAACCTTATAAATGCGAAATTGACATATGATCAAATACGACATCTTACGTGGCATTGTGCTAACTTTGACATTGCGCCAAATACATCATATCACGCTGTGTGAACTTTGATATATGACTTGTGTGAAACAAATTGAGATTGTGCTGATTTTGACACAATGCATTGATGTAAACTTATATGAAGTTGTGCGATATTTATTGCATGACTCTCTGCGAAATGTTTTACACATCATGCCATATATATTGAAATAAATACATAAGATCGCAAAGGTTATATTGAAATTGTTACTGTTGTATTATATTTTGTTATTGCTAAGCCATCAAATTATTTGGTTTTATTGTCACAAAACGAGACAATAAGGTGACAACACGGGGAAAGGTGAAATGTAATAAAGCAAAGATACTTACAAAAATTAAATTATATTTCTACCAATTTGAACGTTCAAAAGTCCATTTGAATATTGTAATAATGTTGATATAATAGCATAACTAATGAAGATGTTCTTTTCAGATTTTGCTGTTGGAGCTTACCAGTCCGATGCCTTGTTTGTCATTAGAACAAGACCAGTTATTGACATGACAACAACTCTCACTATCAGTCCATCTCCGATTCCCCTTAGTTCGGAAGGTTTGGAATGTTCTTCACAATCAGACAATAATCCATGTGTTACATTGACCATTTGCTTCACATATAATGGGACAGCCGTACCCTCTGCTACAAGTATGTATATGAAAGTTTTGTCCAAGTACAGTCAAGCATGCCCATGCGGTCATCTCTATTAAGCAGTCATCTATAAAAAGTCACATTTTTCTTATCCAGTAATAGAAAATTTCATATGAATTGAACCTCTTTTAAGAGGTCACCTGTCTTATAAGGCCACCATTTCTTTGTGCCAAAGGTGGTCTCTTCATACAGGTTTGATTGCATATCAATGTCAACTAGTATACTCATCCACATGAAGAGCATCTGCATTAACTAGGGGTTGGGGCCATCTGATCTCCCAAAAACTAATTATACATATGACATTTGTTGTGTCACAACGATTAGTTATAAAGTTCAAGATTATGGATCTGTGTTCCTTATGTAACAACATTGCTAACTCAATTATATGTTTGGTTTGACATATTGCGCATTATTCCCACATGGGGAACACACAAGTGTGATCGCATCTGTGATTACGAAGGCGCGTAAATCTAGTTGAATGTGTACCACTTCCAGAACCCCTGACTGAGTAATATTTGATCCCAAGCTACGCCAGTGGTAATGTTTTTAGTTTAGTTATCTGTAGCGAAAACATAGTCTACTATTGTTGTTTGACATTTATAAAAGTCAGACTCTAATATCAAAGTGGAAATAGATTCGAAATAATGAAAAACAAAAATACCACACTGTCTGAACAAATCCGAAATTCAACAGAAACATTTATTGTTTGTGTGAGATATAAGTTTTTTTTTTGGAGTAATTTCGAGATATTAATAACAATTTTCAATTACACATGCATGTATGCCATTGATGTGTGGTCTCATTATGTTCCAGAAGTGCAATATACACTAAGCGCCGACACTATACTGACAAGACAAGGTAAAACACGTCGAGTGGACCTATACAATGGAACAACCAACCATAACGGAATTTATATGAGTGGCCCAATAGATTTACAACTTGATTCACAGAAGTGTGACATTATATATGCCAGAGTAACAGTATGTATCAAATAGAAAGTACTACATACATGTAGAACAGCATTTGCACTTTTATTCATAACAAAAACACCTGACATAACCCCATGTCGGGTAGATGTTTGTATAATGCCAAAAATTCCTAATAAAAATATAACGTGTTCCACTTAATATACATTAAGGTTCTATGCTGGGAACGACATCGGCGGTATAATAGTTAGCGAGCTCGGGCGTGTGCGGTAGATCGTGAATTTTCTTGTTGTAGCTGGTTTTAGTGATCATGTGAAAAGCAAACAAATGCCACATTGGCGGAACAATTCTAAAATCAAATATCAAGATCATAGAAAGAGGTAAACATTGATACCCCTAACACATATACATTACCTATCACTTTTCTGGCTTGGTACTGTAAGCCATAATATTGTCCTGTGAAAATGTGTCTGATGTATCTTTTTCAAATAAAAACTCCCCAACAGACCAAACGAAGTCATCTCTGCGCTTTATTCCGTCCTCGGAATTTATCATAGAAAACAACTGTAATAGAGGACAATATTTCACGGAGGAGACTATTTAATCCTACAGTACACCCACTTCAATAACAATTGGCGGGGTTTAGCTTGTTTTATAATAATTTATTTATTAAAATATTTATGTTGCAAATATTGTTTTGTAGTCTACATCGAAGGAATTTTTTAGCGAAATAGAAACATCTCTAGAATTCCAATGTAGTTTTCAATTGGCGGAAATGTCAACTGCTGACTCTGTTAAACCGGTTCTTAATGCCAACTTCCCAACAGAAGTAAATGGACAGGTAAGTTTAGATAAACCTATCCTCATTACATAAGAAGAATGAATTTGCAATAGTGTTTTACGATGGACAAAAAAAATAAAGATCAAACAACGACATGAAAAAGGGGGATCGATCTCATAGTTTATAGACAGTACAGATAGTCCCATGATATTTACGCCATCATCTTACATAATTATTTCATCAACATCTAAACTATTAATTGATTTATTTAAAGAAAGAAAATAGCTTTAAATAATATAATAAATACATTAGAATATTATGCTTTTATGGGTTGTTTCCCCCTTGACCTTCAGAGTCACCGTGTGTCTCCACAACTTAAAATTGTTTTCAAATTACATTTCATTATTACAAGTCATATGTGTATTTTATGTTCTTTAATTTGTAAATAATCATTCTGCGCAGTCCTGGGCTCCATGATTGTATAATGAAATATCTTATAAAATATCTTGTATAATAATTATCAGAGGTTAAAAGTTTTGCATTGTATTAGATTTTAATTTCATAAACACTAAAGTTATTTCGACATTTTTCCATGTCTTCCTGCCCTTTTCTGGGTATTGTTAAACTGTACTAATAGCTTACAATGAAATAAATACCAGTGTTCCAAATATGGCTTACATTTTTAGAAATATTGGCGTGTACCTTGTGTAGGACAAGATAGAAATATTCTCCAGAAAACATATTTTTTCATTGATTATTTTATTGGTAAAGTTGTTTACACACCAAATGAGTATTTCCTATCTTTGGTGCACAGTGTTCATTTTATCATATCCATCAACATATCTTACAGGAAAAATTTCAAACTGGGTGTGTTGGATCTTGTGAACCAGATCTTACTGTTGACATCCAAAAGGATACAAGTTCTATTGTATATGGCGAGACGACCGAGTTTTATATAACAGTTAGTGTGATTAACAAGGGTGAAGTAGCGTTTGGTGTACGAACAACTATAGATGTCACTACAAACAATGCGCAGTTTCTGTCTTCTACAACGTTACTAGATAAAGGTTCAGTACCTATTACATGTTCTGAAGGTGTATACAACAATAGGACCGTTCTACATTGTGACAATACAAATGCACTGTTCCAACAACAACTAGGACTTGTCCGACTTCGTTATAACGTAACGACGGATGCTCTATTGATGAACATGAATTATACAAATCTACTGACGTCAGTGAACGTTAAAGCAACCAGTGTGGCAGAAGGAAATGAAATAAACGAAGCTGATAATACTGATATGCTTACACAAGATATCACATTCACAGCCAATCTTCAAATATATGGGTAAGGGCCATATATATCTATCTTATATTTGGGAGGGTCTAACTGGGTGAGCTCGGTTGTTTTATATTGTATGCTTGTGAGCGTCCTACGGAATAAGAGCAGTTGTGCTATACCGTATGTTTGGGAACGCCGCCATGGGTGAGGATAGTTATTTTATATCATATACTTAGGTGCGTGTATGACTCGGTAAAGACGTGGTAAAGACAATCGTATTATATTGTATGTTTCTGAGCATCTAACTGGGTAAAAGCAGTTGTTTCCTTTCGTATGCTTTGGGGCGTTTGACTGGGCAAGGGAAGTTGTTTTATGTCGTATGATTTGGGGCATATAACTGTGTAAGAGCAGTTGTGTTATATCATATTTTGGGGAACGTCTATATGGGTGAGCTCGGTTGTTTTAGCGTCTTTCTGGGTAAGGACAGTTGTATTTTATAATATGTTTAAAAGCATCTGACTTAGTAAGAACAATAACTTCACACCGATGTTAATAGCAAACTGTTGTAAGTTAATGTGAGTACATGCTTAGGGTATGCAATTGTTGTGTTCAAAGTATATTACGCTCTGTTTTCGTAAAAAGACCAGCAGGATCTCCTGTAGGACAAAAACATTTACCATTGGTTGGTGTGTGTCTTTATGCTTTTGGCTATCAACCTAAGAATCTTCAATTCACCCAGGGCTACTACCTGACCTTCCCTTTGATTAATTCTACATCAGTTTGTTTTTTACATGCAGGTGAAATGTGACTCGTTAACATTCAATGACAATCGTCTCTTGGTCTATAATAATCATGAAATGAAAATAAATACCACAACGCCAGAACAGTTCTAATATTAAGTACAGGCACTTTCAGTTCTCTTGTAATGAAAAACAAAAAAATACCACAACGTCAGAACAGTTCTAATATTAAGTACAGGCACTTTCAGTTCTCTTGTAATGAAAAACAAAAAATAGCACAACGTCAGAACAGTCCTAATATTAAGTACAGGCACTTTCAGTTCTCTTGTAATGAAAAACAAAAAAAAATACCACAACGTCAGAACAGTTCTAATATTAAGTACAGGCACTTTCAGTTCTCTTGTAATGAAAAACAAAAAATAGCACAACGATAGAACAGTTCTAATATACAATATAAAAAACACAGAAAGATACAAAAGTGGTACCCTTAACACACAAATAAATTTACCTGCTAAATACAGACATTTTCAGAAAAAAAAATGTAGGAGGGGGAGGGTAAACTATTTTGATTGATCTGTTATATAATAGACCCAGTGCAATTCACCAGAAAGTTATTCGATTTCCGTGGTATAATGCCAAACAGTGGAAAAAACATAAGAGAAAGTTTAAGTGGAAATCAAGTATGGACTCAGACAACAGACATAGAGAGAGAGACAGATAAATCGCTAGTTCTATTATGTAATATAGTGTAATTTTAGAAATATATGTGCAATTAACATATTTATGATTTCAGTGTAAGTTCACCAGAACAGGTGGTAGTGTCTGCTGATAAAAATCAAAGGAGGTCTTTCACGCATTCCTACAATATATATAACAAAGGTCCTAGTCCATTATTTACAGGGAAGATAACTTATGTTATTCCTGCTGTATCGACTGTTGGAGCTGTTCTGGTTCCTGTAAACACATATGAGGTAAGGCATGCTAGACAACTTGATATCTGATTTAGTAAAGACTGTGAGCTATAATATTTGATTCAAATGTTCTCAGTAGAAATGTCTTCCTGTATCGGCGATTCTAAATTTATATCGCACTCTACGAGGAAGCCAGGGGTGTTCTTTTTTACCCGTTCAGCCATCACAACTTCTTGTCACTTGCTAAGAATATTCATAAAATTGATAGAAGCTTATTTGAATATGTCAAGATCAAATCAAAAAGTGTTTTGTGGGAAACTTCGGGTTTAAGCTGAGAAATATGAATTTGTTAAATAAATTGTGCTAGGGTTGTCTATCTTTGATAATTTACAAATGATAGAATCTAGGTCGATTACATTTGATGGTATACTATCAGTCTCCGAGGTTATCATCCGCCCAGTAGTCAGTGTCCTGGCACTGCTGTGATTTATTTGATATATTATTGTTGAAATGTACAGTTGCTAAATAACATAATTATCATCAGACACGAGGTTAAACTCCCTCAGACATAGGTAATCGTAACTTGTTTTGGATATCCTGACTCCCAATGCTGTTTAATTATATAGATTTCTAATCTTTTGACCTCGACTCTATCTGATGAAGGCTATGCCAGATATGTGTCGTTCATGTTAGGTATAATTTAATACATTTTTAACGATTTGAATCCAACTGACCAAATTATCTCAGTAGAATAGGAGTCCCTTTACCAGGGTAAAAGTTAGATGATTGGGGTCCCATTAACTTGTATAATTTTTTTGACTCCCCGAGACCTAGATTGTCAATGGCTTCTATATTTTAAGGCTTGACAGAGAGCTGGTTTGTTTTGTTTTCCTTGTTATATTGTCTAACATTACTGATGGAGTTATTCGTATTGGTGTGATCAGTTATGATGCCGAAAATCATTCCTTAACTTGTTTAATTTATTTGAATTTTGTGTGTACTAATCATATTATTTTAACAATAGTGAATGAGAGAGTGAGTGAGTGAGTGAGTGAGTGTTGCTTAACGCCAACTTAGGAATGTATCAGCTATATCATGATGGGGACAATTTTCAATAAGAGGATGATGAAACAACAATCCACGGATAGACATGACGCTTCACTCGGACACATTATCCTGATTCCGAGCCAACCAGTGTTTGCTCTTTCCCCTTAATGTTGCATGCTTAACGTAGAAGCAGCAAATTTTATTTTTATGGTCTTTGCTTGTACCCGACCGGTGCTCGGACCCACGATCTATCGCAATCGAAGCGAGCATGCTAACCATTACACCACTAGAACCGGTGGTAAAATCATGGTCTTCGGAAGGATAAGCAGTATACATTTGATCTGGTTATTTTCTAATCATGTAAATGGAATCGTATATTATATTAACGAATAATATTCATTGACAGATAAATTCGAAAGATTCAAAGACCAACTGTATGATTAAGGTAGTTCCTGAAATAGTAACAGGGTCCAGTGATGCCTCTCCTACACAAATGCCAATGCAAGAAAACACTGGTTATGTTGCTAGAAGAACTGTAAGTAAAGGCTAAAAGAGATACACAACTAATATAACAACACAACTCAATATGATTTTATTCTGATAAATACGAGGATTAATATGTTGTAATGTTACTACTATTGGCAAAAAACATGTCTGAAGTCAGGTAATTTGTTATTACCCTTATATAGGTACCGATTGTGTACGTCTTGTGTTAACATTTTAAGACCAAATTGTAGTATTTCAAACATAAATAGAATATATGAGTATCTTATCAGAAAATATAAAATTGTATTATACGAGGTTTTAGATATAGGTAGAAAAAAATAACTTTTGGCGAGATTCTTTGCCATGTTTAAAGGTGATAGAAATAAATGTTAATGGAAATCTAAGGGGCAATCAAGAATGGACAATCCAGAGAAACTGGCAACATCGGGCACAAAAAACACAGAAAAAAGACAAACGCAAGAAAAACACAACAAATCATATATTTTCTGATAAAATATTGTTCTTATCATGCAATGTCGAAAAAAAAAATAAAAAAACAACTTGCCAAATTTAAAAAGAGTGGAGAATAAAAGCTTTGTTCTAATCCTGTCCACGGGTGTTGGTTATCTGTGGATATGCATTTACCGTTTTATACGCATTGTTCCATGGGAATTGTGCATACAAATAAACATTTCTGTGCCGTCTCAAATTAAACGAGTGTCAAATAGAAAGAAATATCTGTTCAGTCATTGTTAGAACATTTCCTCCTTTAACGGATGTTGAACTGAGGTATTTAGAAGCACCCTATGTTATTCTCAGGTTTTTGTTGTGTCCAGAGTAACATGTCGACAGTTTATAATGCATATTATCATAAGAAGAGTCTGAAGATACCACAGGGGTAATTATCTTCCGTAAATCAAAGAACAGATAACGCATTGGCCTAAAGAAAAAGAAAAACGGACAACCTAATGGCAATATGAAAAAAGATAAACAACGATCTACAATACACTACACAGTGATCGAGCAACACGAACTCTACTAAGCGCCGACGATAAAACTCCGGAGCTCCGGAATGTTGATACATATAAATGAAAAAAATCACAATGGTAAAATTTAAATCATCTCTCAAGACATCATATTAAAATCTTAAGACATTATGTTAACACATCAAAACATTACATTAACACTTTAGGATATTACATTAAAACTTCATAATATTACAGATAACACCTCAAGTTATTACATTAACACCACAAGACATTACATTACCAACACAATACATTCCATTAACACTTTAAGATATTACATTAACACTTCAGGTTATTACATTTACACCACAAGACATTATATTAACACTTCAAGACATTACATTAACAACACAAGATATTACATTAACATCACAATACATTACATTAACAGCACCAAACCTTACATTAACAACACAATACCTTACATTAGCAACACAATATATTACTTTAGCAACACAAGGTAATACATTAACACTCCAAGATATTACATTAACACGCACTTTATTTTCAGGAATGTTCGGGTGTAATAGATCCTAAATGTATTGTCATGGAATGTATGTTTGAAACTTTAGAACCAAAAGAAGAAGCCATAGTTGACATCAGTTTCACTCTTGCGGAACAATCTCTGAATATAGACACAGTAAGTTACAATATAGGTATACTACTTATGTCATAGTAGTAAATTATGTTTTTGGTCTGTACAATATGAATTTAAAATTAAATTACAAATTACGTGTAGGTAGTTATCACTAAAATATATTTGTGAAGGCAATGCCCGAAACAATTGTAAATATCTGTAATTGCACTCTACTTTTGTGTGATAATTGATAAATAACTGTGTTGTATTTGAATTGTTGCCAGTGAAGTTTTTAATCCTCTATTGTGTCGTTTTATTTGGCATGGTGGATTTCAAGAATTCAATATGGCGGTCCATTCACACTATGACATATAAAGTGTGAATTTGACGGCAAGCGCAAACTTTAACCAAATGTGAAAAGGGTATCAAACCATAATTATTGTATTTGTAGATTAACTGTTTATATCAACTTGTAAAGGACAATTATATATATTATATTGTATAATTATTTTGTAGATTTCTATTTTAAAATAAACATTTCTATTTGTTTCAGACTCCAGAATACCTGTTTTATACTAATGCAATAACCAGTCCAGTTATATCAGAACTACCAAATTCCCTCCAAGCTAATGTAACTGCCATGGTAAGATTTAAAACTTATCTCCTTTATACAAACAAATATGTTTTTACCTATATTTAGAGCAATATGTTAAATATTTTGAAATGTTAAGTTACTGAATATCACTTTATGAAAAAACTAATGACAACCATTACACAGAACAGGAGGAACAGCGTTATTATAAAATCCACTATAATATTGAACATTTTCCATAGTATATTTAATATTAAGTCTATTAAAGACATTCAACTAATCACTTCAGCATCTTGTGTCTACAATTACTATTTGTTTTGTCCACGAAGAGAGATCAATCACCACATCTAGACACTGCTACCAGTTTAGTCCACTGAGAGACCACAATCACCACATCAGATCACTGCTACCAGTTTAGTCCACTGAGAGACCACAATCACCACATCTGATCACTGCTACCAGTTTAGTCCACTGAG
The DNA here is from genome assembly GCA_002080005.1 of Gigantidas platifrons. Lineage (NCBI taxonomy): Eukaryota > Metazoa > Mollusca > Bivalvia > Mytilida > Modiolidae > Gigantidas > Gigantidas platifrons. The sequence continues at coordinate 400,086 of MJUT01047753.1, read as the reverse complement.
AGACCACAATCACCACATCATATCACTGCTACATGTGTGGTCCACTGGGAGACCACAATCACCACATCTGATCACTGCTACAAGTTTTGTCCACTGGGAGACCACAATCACCACATCTGATCACTGCTACATGTTTTGTCCATTGGGAGAGAACAATCACTACATCTGATCAATGCTACAATTTTTGTCCGCTGGGAGACCACAATCACTATATCTGATCACTGCTGCCAGTTCTTGTCCACTGAGAGACCTCAATAACCACATCTGAGCACTGCTGCCAGTTCTTGTCCACTGAGAGACCTCAATAATCACATCATATCACTGCTACTAGTTTTGTCAACTGAGAGACCACAATCACCACATCTGATCACTGCTACAAGTTTTGCCCACTGGCAGACCTCAATAACCACATCTGATCACTGTTATCAGCTTTGTCCACTGGGAGACCACAATCACCACATCTGATCACTGCTACCAGTTTTGCTTTCTTAGAGACCTCAATCACCACACCTAATAACTACGGTACAATACATTTCGTGTATTAACAAATATCCGATCACTACAGATATTTTAGTCCTTTACACTCAATTACGACCACAGAAAACTCAATCACTACATGAATTAACTACTTCCACCACACCTAATCAGTTCTGTCAATGTATATCTTTAATATTATAATATTTTAATTTCTATATAAATATATCTGACTAAACTGTATATATTTTATTAACAGACTGTCAGTTATGTGTATCCAGCCAATATTCAGGACACATCAGATGCTATTAACCTTTGGGTCATTGTTGGTAGTGTAATTGGTGCTTTGGTAGTATTTGTTGTTCTCGGTGTTTTACTCTGGAAGGTAAGCATGCCAATTTGTGTAATCCTTATCAAATATTTACAAATATACAATATGCAAGAAATATTGCTAAAATGATATTCCCAAAATAGTATTCTCATCGGTAACATGGGGATGAATCTTAATATGTAATAACAATAGAGACGTAGATATCTAATTTAGTGCACACGGCACGTTTTTGTGATAAACGTCAGCAGCTACGTATACGCCAATAGTTAAAAAATTGGAAAACCAAATAATGTGTAGATCATTAGGAACAAGTATACAACAGGGCCAAAAACCGGACAGGTAATACAGATGATGTTCATGTCGTGTAACAGTAATACGAAGGGTGTCACTGATAGAGCAGTACTAACCCTTAAGGGCACATATAAAGACACCGGACAGGTAATACAGATGATGTTGATGTCTTTTAACAGTAATAAGAAGGGTATCACTGGTAGAGCAGTACTAACCCTTCCAGGGCACATATAAAGAAACCGGACAGATAATGCAGATGATGTTCATGTCTTTTAACAGTAATAAGAAGGGTATCACTGGTAGAGCAGTACTAACCCTTCCAGGTCACATATAAAGAAACCGGACAGGTAATAAAGATGATATTCATGTCGTTTAACAGTAACAAGATGTGTTACTAGTAGAGCAGTAATACCCCTTCCGCATCACGTGTAAAGAAAGGTTATACGTGTTATTTAAAAGAAGTATCAATATTTATGAAAAGGCAGATGTAGTCGTAATCGCCTGGTATTTGGATGTGCAACAACCTTTGTAATCTAATCCCGATAATGGTGAGGTGTACTCGATACAACTTAATGTGATAAAGTTTGCAAGTGACTTACGACATGTCGGTGGTGTTCTCCTGGTACTCATATCACCTCTACCAAAACTGACTGCCATGCTATAGCAGAAATATTTTTGAAGGTGACGTTCAAACACTATAACAATAACCCTGACCATTCCTGAGCACATGAGTTCACTCATAATGTTAGTAAAGTTCATGTTGCATAATCTTCAGTTTTTTGTGTAGTGTTTCATAGATCATTTAATTTAATGCTTTATTTATTTATAGATCATTGTCATTTTGTCTATTTTCTCTTTGACATTGTAGTATCTTGTCCTCTTCATATGACGGCTTCTGATAAACTCTTTGGTATCGTCAAATATTTCTTTGAACCAAAATTTAATTAACAATATCATCTTTCGTGATCTACACACAAGTGACAGCATTCTTTTCAACAAGGGGTTGATATCTTCCGAAAAAGCGTTTTGAAAGATGAGACGATTCCTTTTAAATTTCCGAATTAATAGTGCTTAAAATGCGATGACGTTGTTATATTAATGAATACACAAAAACAATATGAGTTTGTATATTACTATCCAAGTGTGAAAATTCATAATGAAAAACAAAATGGAGGTCATCTCTTTTTCGATAGCTTCTGGTAGAAAGTTGACAATCGGTGTCAAGGTTGATGTAAATGTCAAGAAATAAGGCAGAGGAAGCTGTTGTTTATTTCATTTAATGGTCGTTGGAAACAGGGAAACAACAAGACATAAACAGGAGAGATAAAATATTTTCAGGAAAATTTACTAAGATTATGGTTCATCTTCCTCGGGTGAAGATTTTCTTTGACGGTCTTGGACTTTTTTGTAGATCTCTTTTCGGTTCCATGCTCCCAATGTTTTGTTTTTCTCTGGATTTCCAAACTTTTTGCAATGAGCGGACCTGAAGAATGTTATTTTTGAAACGTGGCGTCAGCACAAACATTCATGTATTTGTTAGTATGTATTACCGGTTCATGGTTATTTTTACACAGTAGAAGACACATTATATTTCCTGGTCCACTTAAGATAGTTTATATGCACAATGATTATGTTTGTATTTATACACTAAACATGGATGACTATTACCTAGTACGTATATTCACAGACATACTAATGATATGTCCACAGCTTAACCGGTCTAGTATTAATTTACTCCACTTCTCCAATCTGATATTATGTGTATTTGTATGTATATTTTGCAGTGTGGATTCTTTAAAAGAGAGAAGAAGGATAAACTAGAAAAATGGAAAAGACAAAGTAACTTCTATGAGAACAGAAAAACTCAACGATTGAGTAGAATTAAATCTAGTACCCCAAAAGACGACAGACTTGCTTTAAGTACAGAATGATACACAAGTGAACAACCATCTTTGTAAAATGAAAGATATAAAACTATTGAATGATATTGTATTGTAAAATTGTTTATTTATTTTTTGTCATTGAATAAGAATTAATATTCATATAAAAAGACAATTGAGTAAATGTTTTATTTTATTCTTAATAGACCATAAAGTTCACTATTCATTATTCAATAATTCAATAATTATTTAACTCTAAGGGACAATCAAAAGCTGTAAATCAAAGAATAACAGACAAGACATTTACCGCTCCACTAGTGAATGAGTGAGTGATTGTTGCTGAAATCCAACTCTGTATCTTTTCAATTATATCATGGCGAGAACAAATTATATTTCAGGGACATGATGATGAGGTGCGCTTTGTACTAGATCAACACGTTAATTTGGATTTGTTCATAGTGATAGTGCAATTGTCCTGGTTCCGACCCAACCAGTCTGTGCTCTTTATCCTTAATGATGTGTGCTTCACTGAGATGCAACACATACCAAATTAATAGTATTTGTTTTGACTCCATCGGTGCTTGAACATACGATCTACCGCATTCGAAGCTGGACAGAAAGTTCATCTGATATATATGGAAATCCCGTTGAAAAAGAGTATACGTAAAAAAATACAAAAAAGAGTAAAATATAAATTCCCTGTGAAACAGATGTGAATGAAACCTTTTTTTTATTTTAATTACATTTCTTGTTTATTTTGTGAGATTAACGAGTTGTATATGTAACCTTGATCCCTGAGATCAATTCTAGGTAAACTACTTATGATATGTTGAAGCTCTAGTAGATAGACAAACAAAACGCATCTAGTGTGAACATATTATAGATATCAAAAAGTTAATAGAATGATGGCCAAATAACAGAAGAAAAGACAAACAGAGATCTACAAAATAACACAAATCCAAATCACAATCCGTAAAGCGTAGAAGAACAGACAATACAATGACCAAAAGGCAAAGTACAAAAGGACAAACAACTATTCACAAAACATGCACACACAAAAAAGATCGAGTAACACGAACCCCACTAAAAATCGGGGATTTACACAGGTGCTCCGGAAGGGTTAGCAGTTCCTGTTCCACCAGTGACATCGGGTGCTTAAGAAGGGTAAACAGTTCTTTGAAAACTAATGACACCCATCGTGTCTTAAGTGTTAAACATCCGGTCATGAATGTGGAGGTGATGGTGTTTACCAGAGACAAACGGAATATAGAACATACGTTCACCACTAGTTGTTATGGAGAACCAGCATATCAAACATATGCAGATAAATGTTGAAATAAATACACCAATGTGTAAGTCACTATATCTCATATCCTTTTTTCATTCATACTATAACTTGGGAATGACACTACCAGTAGACATACCCATAATGTATATAACAATAATAGAGCACACATCATAATTAGAAGGCATACAGGTCCATGATGCTACAGTCTGCAGAACTCTCTATACACCAAAGTGTATATAAGAACGTCGTGGAGCATATATTCTACACTAAATATAGGCACATCTTGGCAAGTGCCACACCAGTAGAAAATAAACGTTGCCGTTATTAGTAGATATTGAAATCCAAGCGGTCATAGTATGCACAAAAATTATCAGAAATACAAACAAGTCATAATATGAAATAGATGAATATGATCAGAAACAACAATTTGATTGGACACACATTGTCATTAGGTAGTCCTTTATAACGTTATTTAATTTATCTATTTCTTAAGAAATATTTTCTGCTGGTTTCATACTTCATAATTCAAGATTACTGATGAATTAAATACAAACAAGAAAGGGAACAGGTAACTGATATTTGTGCTATACACATTGACACATTTCAAGTTTTTGTTATTGCCAAAGGAAGCATCGGCCGTTTGTTTGTAGCAATCATGTTTATGTTTTCCGAATAGTCAATATCTTATATATATAATATTATATGATTTAAGACTTTGCGCCAATCCACATTCAACGGTAACGTTTGTTGATTCGCCACCTTCAATCTTGAAAGATGCATTTCTGTATTAAAATCCTTAACAACATTATCAAATCCATTTGTAAATTTCCTTGCCGCATTTAGCAAAAATTACCGACAAAAATATCTAAACCCCACTAAAATCCGTGGATGTATTCAGGTGCTCATGAAGAGTAAGCAGTTTCTGTTGCATATGTGGTTCGTTGTGTAAAGATTGACATTATTGTGGTAAATAGGAGAGGTCATTAATATTCCGTTTGTATTAAAGGTGAACTATCTTAGTTGACATCATTCTTATATTAGATCCAAGTCGGTGTTTGCTTTCAGTTGATTGATTTTATTGGTGGTGGAAACCGGAAAAAACACTGACCTGTTGTAAGTCACTGACACACTTTATCATATAATGTTGTATCGAGTATATCTCACCATGAACGAGGTTAAAACGATAGGAACTGATTACACATGCAGTGATAAAGTCAACTACCCTACATTCAGGACTACGACCGCCCCGGAATTAATGCGCATAAATGTGCTACCAGTTTGTACAGCTTATTGTTAAACAAGTCAAATACCCAGAATATTGCATTTTTATATTTCACTTTCCGAATGTCTTTCAATGTTTACGTGAAATATAATGATGCCCCAAGTCACTTCCAAGTATTCACATGAAATCCGCAATTTCTTATTATCTTAATATTTCTTAATATATCTTTGTTTCCAAAGAGTTATTTCAAGATGTCTATCATCATTCCAAGATAATCGAGAAATATGTTAAATGTTTATTATCCAGAAATTGTACATCAGTTTAACATGTCAACGGAGATCTTACATTGAACCACTCAGCCATTTTTTTTCGGAAATGACGACAGGAGTCTACATCACGAAAAGGTGCGCAGAACTAACGAGTATGCCAGTTCTCTGAGAAAAAATATTTTGCAAAAGGCAAAACAAAGTAATTCAGCGAAAAATTTTTTCTATTAACAAACGTTAAAACAAACTGATAGAAACGCAGTAATACAAAGATGTACGATTTACATTTCAACAGTAATAGAATAGGTTATATCACATTTAATATTTAAGATTTCAAACTCGCACATACTCAGACTTACCCAACATTATACAGATAGTAGAAGAGAGTAATAAAGAGTAAAGGTTCAAGATAAAATGGCAGATGCTTACCATATTACACATTACAAACTTTAATTATATACAGATGATGAAACTAAAATAATTAGCAGGGTCAAAGTTCGAATCGATATAATTAAAAATCTGAAGTTGCTTTTGACTTTATTGATTTGATGGTGTTTAACGTTACTTTCAACAATATTTCAGTTTTATGTGGAGGTCAGTTTTATGGGGGGAGGAAACCGCGGTGCACCGAGAAAACCATCGACCTGTAGAAAGTTACTGACAATCTGTATCATATAATGTTGTACACCTCGCCCTGATCCCGATTCGAACTCACAATATCGTTTGTGAAAGGCACTGATTGCATAGGTAGTTGTAAATCCACCTATAAAACTGAAATGTTACATATTATATACAGACATATAAAATAATACACTATTGTCTGTTAATTAACTTAGTTAATAATTATTTTATTTGTTCAATGATACAAAGAGGAGCTGACGCAAGTTTTACCAGCTTATGGAGTCTTCTCCTACATGTATATATACAATTATTATTACATTGTGTTGAGGATGCACATGAAGACAAGAAAAATATAGAATAAAACACAATTATCATATAACAGATAAGCTGTAAACAATAACAAAAATCAACGGAAATGAGGAAACGGTGTGTGTGTGTGTTTTGCTGTTGGGTGGTGTTTAATGCTCATGTATTAATTACTGTTAATTAATAGTCAGTTTTAATATTAACTTCTACATCTTTGTATATTTTTCTTTCACCTAAATTTGCCTTCTTCTACAACAACCACCTTCACATATCATCCTATACCGCTTTGATGTAACAAAAGTTCTCCCTGAAATATTGTAGTAAAACATGGTGTATATTAAGATTAATAAAATGTTGCGTATTTTTAAAACATTAAATAGTGGAATATTATAGATACAGGACCTATATTTTACTTCATCCGGTTCATATCTCATTAATGTGTATTAAATGTAAAATATAAATCTTAAAAAGAAAGCATAGTAAACGTGCATGTCTATGTCATAATATAGTACAAAATAACTTTGTTATAAATATAGTACAAAATACATGTGTCACAATATAGTACAAAATATATGTACCATAATATAGTACAATACACATGTGTCACAATATAGTACAAAAAACCTGTGTCATAATAGAGTACACAATACCTGTGTCATAAGATAGTATACAATACCTGTGTCATAATATAGTACAAAATACCTGTGTCATAATATAGTACATAATACCTGGTCATAATATAATACACAATACCTGTGTCATAATAAAGTGCACACTACTTGTGTCATCAGATAGTACACAATACCTGTGTCATAATATAGTACAAAATACCTGTGTCATAATATAGTACACAATACCTGTGTCATAAGATAGTACACAATACCTGTGTCATAATATAGTACAAAATACCTGTGTCATAATATAGTACACAATACCTATGTCATAAGATAGTACACAATACCTGTGTCATAATATAGTACACAATACCTGTGTCATAATATAGTACAAAATAACTGTGTCATAATATAGTACACAATATATGTGTCATAATATAGTACAAAATAACTGTGTCATAATATAGTACACAATATATGTGTCATAATATAGTACAAAATAACTGTCATAACATAGTAACACGACGGGTGCCACTAGTGGAGCAGGAACTACTAACCCTTCAGGAGCAACTGAGTTCACCCCTGATCTTAGTGGGGTTCGTGTTACTCGGTCGTTCGTTGTATTTGTAAAGTTTGTAGATCGTTGTTTGTCCTATTGTTTTTATTTTTGCCACTGTGTTGTCTGTGTTTTGGTGAATGGATTTTTATTGCCAATTAAACTCTTAATAGTTAAAAAGTGTCATAATATAATACAAAATATCGGATAGTGAGTATATAATAAAACATACCGGTTATATATGGTGAAAGCTAAACTTGAACATACTAAAGGTGTAAAGTTAAAAGCCGAACATTCAAGTGGTGTGATGGTTATGGTGTTTAACACAATTTTGAACACTATATCATTTATATCGTGCGTGTTAGCTTTATTGATAAAGGAAGCTCTATCGCACAGTGATGTATCGAATAAACCTCTTCAGTAGCATGAATCGAATTCACAACGTTAGCAGTGGTAAGCACTGATTGCACATGTGGTTGTAAATCAATCTACCATAGAGTACAATCCAATTACCAATTATGCAGTATAATTCAATTTAATAAATTTGTTTTCTGTCAATACTACAAATGATATTATACAAAAATTGAAACGATATCTTTAATAACTGATTGTTTTC
>MJUT01047753.1:325379-364819 GCA_002080005.1 Gigantidas platifrons | reverse complement strand
ATAATTTAACTGAATGTACACTGTATGACAATTTTTTTTTGAAATTCCAATAGGTAACCATTGATACTGTCCTGCTGTGTATCTGTAATATAGTGTACGTGTTATGCGAAAGTAGAAAATAAAAAAAATATATATAAAATAGAAGGCCAGTAAATTCCTAAATATATAAATATGTAATAGTGAAATATTCGGAAGTCCATTTTTCTTTGTAAAGTTCTTCAAAATCCTGAATAACGTGGGAAACACAACCAAGTTTTTTAGCGGTCTATAGTTTTATGTCTATGTTTTTTAGATCGTTGTTTGTCCTTTTGTCTTTTTTCTTTTGGCGATTGTTTTGTCTGTTTTTGTTCGATTTATGGATTCTGATGACACCTTTGATATCTTCAAACACTTCTTCTGTAAACTATATGATTCCTTATTGTTACGAAATTGCGTAATTTTAAAACGACCAATGTTTATTCCTTCTTCTTGAACAACTTGATATAATTTTTCAAGACCACTAACTCCTGTCGAGTACTTAGAGTCATACCAAGTGTTTTAAAGGTAATCCTCTATATTCACCATGTTAGTAATAAATTGGGTTAAATCGAATAAGCATTAAATCTGTTTTCAAATCGACGACTGGCTACCTATGAAAGTGAACAGGAAATAAACGTGATGTTTTTTCATTGATCGTCAAATAACTTGATGAACATATTTCTTTAGTTGGTCGTAAATGAAAGGGAAAAAAACAATACGTGACCTTGCTCAAGTTTATAGTCACACTTTATATGTACGATTCATTAATATGAAAAAAGACTATGTATGAGTATTGAACACATTTCTTAAGTTTGCTCTCTACTATGGTAATTAATCATATACATTGTCTTGATTTTGAAATAAATCAACACTAGTTGTTTACAGTTTTATCTGTTGTTATTTAAAAAAACATTCATTATACTACATAGAGAAAATTGTTTTTACTCTCTATCACATGTTTACGTCAAGACTAGGATTGATTTAGTCTCTATATTCAATGTCCTGTCCTAAAACATCTACATATTGCAAAACAATTACATACAATGCATTTTAGATGGATACATGATTAACATGTGTGTATTCACATATTGCATTTTCATCCAAGTTAACTGATCCCAATGTTTTCATATTAACGAAACTCTTTGCAATGTAAAGGCAAATGTCTTTGAAAATTTATACCTCTAATAATGATGTAAGCCAACGGTGAGATATTTGGGACTGACAAATGCATGCACATTACCCCTAAATGAACTTAATATTTTCTTTCCACTGATCACTGATGGTCTTGTCTAGAGAATTTTTCAAATGCCGGAATTGTTGTTCCTGTATCAACCTTCGGGAATTACTTAAAGTAACCCACTGCTTTGTAGGTATAATAACACCGATTCAATTCCTCTCATAGCGAGGTGTGTGAAACTTCATTATATAAATGAATGACCTTAGCTCAACATGAACTTCGTCTCTCCATCCAAACATGCATCTCTGATCCTCCGAATTATCTCGTTTTTCTGACTTGCTTGGCCAAGCAATCTCTTCTCGTGGTAAATTTGATTTTCTTTTTAACATCTGGAGAATTGATATACCTTTGTAAATGGTTTGTATGAGAATATTCTAATGATATATGGAGGACATGCATAATATTTAAATGTCACTAATGGTAAGAAAACAAATCTTTAAAGTTCAGTTAGTTAATTGCCGATAAAAACAAAAAGTCTGGTGTTCTATATTGTGAAATCTGGAAATATTTTATATGTATTATGCTCATACGAGGTAAACAATTATGTAGTTTAATCTTTTAATTAACGGTAACTTGTTATTTCGTGTACATTACAAAAACAAAAATGAAATAAAGAAGAAGCACTTCTTTGTAAGATCATTACAATTTACATTTGATTCCTGCGTGAATTGCTATTTCCATATATATGTCTTATTAAGGTTTGCTATTATTTAAATTACTGAGAGTTTGAATATACCAAAGGGAGTAATCATAAGCAGTTAACGGAATGTTTATTAGCGTTCTAATTAATGACCCATCCCCGCACTCATTATGCTCAAGATACCTTCCTGTACCCACGATTCTATGTTTATACTGCACACTACTAGGTTACATGAGATATATCTAACCCGTTCGATCACAACTCCATATCACATAATTAGACCGTTCATTTCTTATCTTACTTTCTCATAATGGTGATAACAGCTTATTTTAACATTGTTAAGATCAAGTTTAAAACCAGCGTTTTGGGGGGAAATCGGCTTTGGACTGAACAACTATTGATTTTGAAAAAATAATTGTTTTGAGGTTGTCTCTCTTTGATGATTTGCAAATGATAACTTCTCAATCTATACCTTTGTAGGTGGATTATTTGTTTCCGAGAATATCACCCAACATCGCCTTTCAATCACTGACTTCGTGCGTACCTGGTGGCGGTTATTCCAAATACATAGCATCTGCACTAAATTAAACATTTGACGTGTTAATCCTATTGACCAGTTTAACTTGGTAGAGATATAATCGCTTTTACCGGATAAAACCGGAATGGTTGTGGTCCCATTTACTTGTTTAATCCGGCTAAATGTTGTTCTGATACCCCATGATCTACATTGTGTAATGCTTCTATAGTTTGTTCTTTGACAGAGGAGTGGTGTGTATTTTCATTGGTCAGTTATACTATCGAAAATCATTAAGTAACTTGTCTGCTTTTAGCAAATTAGTTCATTTAAATTCCATTATGTGTACTAGTCATATTCTCTTAATCAATGTCCTTGCAAAATATTAATTGTGGAATCAAATTTGTCATGATATGAATTTAACAGTGATTTATATTGTATTGCACACATCATTAGTTTGGGATAAAACATACATATATCTAATACAACAGAATGATGACACTTCATTAAAACACACATAATGTCACAGTAATGACACTGTACTGATTTATAAATGACATTGTATAATAATAGTGTAATATTAGAGGGTTAATCAGAAGACTTAAATCACAGAGAGACAGACACTATAAGGGTCTTAAGAAAAGAGACAAACAATGATCAACGGAACACTACGCTGAAGACTAAAGGTTGGGCCAACGTGAAACCCGCTAAGAACTGGAGGTAAAGGTATGTGCTCCTAGATGGTAAGCAGTATACATTTGCTCTGTTTATTATTTAATCATATAAATGAAATCGTATATAATATTAACGACTAGTCTTACATTACAGATAGATTCAAAGACCAACTGTATGATTAAGGTCATTTCTGGAATACTTACAATATCTAATGATGCCTTCCCTACACAAATGTCAATGCACGAAGATGCTGGTTATGTCACTAGAATAATTGTAAGTAAACGGTAAAAGTTATATATATAACTAACCAACATAACTCTATATGATTTTTTTTAAATTTCAGATCATTTTATTCAAAAGTATATAATTACCCTCTGTATCCCAGGGGCGATACATAGGAACCCCTGTGGTTTACATAACTCATTTGACCAGGGAAAATATCAAAATGAGTAAAATAAAATACACTCCCTTTCATTCACAATATGAAAATTACAAACATACATGTACATTTAATTTAACAACATGTATATCATCGTTTTGTCTTCTCACAGCAGAGTTTGGGTTATTAATAATTAAATTGATAATTACGACCAATCCGGTCAATTAAACTTTAATTGGACAATCTTATTTTACCTATGATGTCTTACCCATTAGTGTACCCCACTTGTGTGTCGCCCTATTTATTAAATACGTAACAGTCACAGCAGCATGGGTTTAATGTGTTGAATAGGATAATTGTAGTGTATTTTAAAAAGATGGATTTAATTCTATATAACTCGATTTACAATTGTGTGCAGACAGTAATAATGTAAGTACAGTTAATTATCAATAAGGGCAATAGGAAGTTGATACAATTGTTAGCCTGGTAGTTGAAACTAAAATATAACAACAATTTGCACATGTTACAGAAGCTTCAATTTGTGGGAGTGTCTACGTAATTATACCCGTGTACAAAATTAGTTTTTCAATTCTATAAATGCATCATCATCATAAATAGCAGATAGAAACGACAATTCATTTCCTAACAAATTAATCATTCTAATTTTACTCATAGTCTTTTTCTGATATTTAATAACATTTCTTTCTTTCCAAATACAATATTTTGTAGACAACAAAATAATGTTCATCAACTTTGAAATTTTCTTCAAGTCTTCATAAAAAATTCTTAAACATATATTTTTTTTCAGATTTTTCCGCCAATATATTAAATTTCCTTAGAAAAAAGTCATTGAACTTTTCAAAAACTTCTATCCAGACACTGTCAACAAATTTACAATGTACAAATAAATGTAATAAAGTTTCCTTTTCCTTACAAAACTGACAAGATCCATTTAATGATAAACCCATACGTTGCAGTCTTTCCTCGGTATACACTATGTTATGTAAAAGTTTGAATTGTAGTTGTTTAGCTTTTCTATTAGCCCGGTTTGAATAAAGTATAGCCCAGATAGATGTCCAGGGTAGTTATGTGTCGAAGTGCGCATCCCATTTGTTTTGACATATTGGAACACAATTCGCCACAAAATAACCCGGAATTTCTTTCAAACATAATTTACTGTTTTCTGATATTTTTTTTGTTTTTATAAAACTGATATGAGTTTTTAATTCGAAATGGAAGATTTGCCTTTGCATTTAGTTCGACTGGTTCGGATTTAAGCATTCTTATTCATTCTTGCGGTATGCCTTTCTTTCTTTATTCGGCTATATTCTTCCCGTTCTCCCTTTTTAAAGAAAAGTGTAATCATACCCCTGTATTGAGATTCACACAAACGTTTACCGCGAAAGATATCCTTTACCACTGATACAAAATCGTCTCCTATAAGGTACCAAAATAATTTATAGAACTCACTTGATATTCCATCGTCTCCCGGCGACTCTTCTTGTTTTTGTAACTTAGCTGCATTAAAAATTTCGTCTATGCTTACCTCTTTATCACACATTTCCCTATCCGTCTCATTTACTTTGGTTTCTAGATTACTGGTGAGATATTCGGCAGAGTCCCTGTCCCACCCATCGGATGTAAATAAATTTCGATAATACTTAATCTGCTCTTCTAACATAGAGCTAATATCTTCCTTATAATTCCCATCAGAAATTTTATTTTTCTCCACAATTTGTCATGAGCCCTTTTCGTTTCCAAATTAACAAAATATTGCGATGATGTTTCTCCCTTTTCATACCAGTTTACTTTTGAACGTATTCTTGCTGCCTCGGCCTTTTCTTCATAAAACCCTTGAATCTTCCCCTTCAATTCTGTGATCTCATTTTACCTATCAGTATTATTTTCTAGAAGTTTTTTTTTCTAAAGTATTCTCCCAATGTTTTACCTGTTTATCAGTCACATGTAATTTTTTAGACACTTCTATAGCTAAGCTTTTTATCTTAACTTTAGTTTGTTCCCACCACTCTAATTTATTTTTAAAATCATCATTTTTAAGGCGCCAGTCAGACCAAAATCTTTCTAATGAACGCTGAAACAATTCACTCTTCAGTACACTATTGTTCATTTTATACGTTCCGCAACCACGCTCTGGTTCAGTAAACTTTAATGACAAGGATACTCCGTCGTGATCGCTGAACGTAAAATCAACAATTCTTGCATTTTGCGTCAAGTAGTTATATACGTCAGTAATAAATATAACATCGATCCGTGATAGTGAGTTACCCCTCTGAAACGTGTATATTCTATTGTTAAGATTACGAACTCTCCAAATATCAAGTATGTCGTACTTTTCAATAAACTCTATGAATTCATGAGTTCCAACATCGTCGCGGATGGGTATGGACTTTCTACCTAAATGTTTCAAGAGCGTACAATTAAAATTCCCCGCCACGCAATTTAGTTTCTGTCGGTCAATATTTATGCTATTGCATATGAAATTCTTCCTATCTTGTTTAGAGTTAGGTAGATAAACATTTACCAAATTCAAACAATGTTGACCTGAAACGTTAATTTTAGCTTCCGTCTGGAGTTATCCCTAATGATATCCGATATGTCATAATTAATTTTTTCTGAAAATAAAATTGCTACACCCCTCGAATTACTAAGGCAATGATTCCAGATACTATTTGCCCCATATTCACATTTCCATTTTAATTCAACTTTGTCGGTACTATGGGTTTCCTGCAAATAAACAATATCGATTTTTTTCTTACGACATCAATGATACACATCATTTCTGTTTGTTGTTATCTGACACCCCATTCACATTCAAGGTATCAATAACAATTGACATATTTGGAAAAAGGTTAAAGGTTACAATGTAGAACTATTTACACACAGATCAACACAATCAAAAAAGACAACAGTTGTACTACTATATTTACAATCAACGTAGATACGAACAACTACAACTATTTGTAGAACATAAATATTAATTAGGATAAATAAGACATGATGGATTTAATTTTGTTTTATGTTTTTGTTATGTATATATATATATATATATATAATATGTCTACTCAAGTAGATGTATTGTTTAATCACCTTTTGATGGTTTCGGAATTTTGGACTGCTGTTTTACTTCTGATCTGGGGGTTGATGTAGAACTACGTAGTTTTTTCTTACTTTGTGGAGTTTGATATTCGTTATCAGCCACACTTGAGGCAAAGTCAGCAAATATTTCACCGAGAAATTCCGAACCGGTGGAGTTGATATGTACACCAGATGGGTCAATTAGATCGTACATTCCTCGATTTGGAACTCCGTTGGGTGTACAATCGGTCCATAAATCAATGTATTGCAGGTTTGTATTTTTTTTTGCATAATTTTCAAACGAAAGTTTTGACTGAGGTCGCTGCTGCATTTATAGCCTGGAGGTGGATACCTTTGCCTCTTCTAGGCAGAATACTACAAACTCCTATTTTTGCAAAGGGATATTTCTGTTTAGCTGCTTCAATGCACGTTGTAAAATTAACATTTACTTGTTCTACGTCATTTGTATGCTTTGAAATATCATTGGGTCTAACGACAGTATAACCCTTTTCACAAAATCAGCCTGAACTACATTGTCTGACTTGTTTAGTAGACTTTGTACATTGTCAAGTGTTGTTCCTGACACAGACAAGTTATGAATGCTAGGATCGTCTATTATAATACGTGTGCAGTTTGATGCACCTAGTATTACAGTCTGACTTGAACTACTGGGGCTTGATTTCATTTCAAACACAGGGTTTAAGTTTTTATCTATATATGATACTTCCTGTTTATTCTTAGGGTTTTCCATCTCTGCCTGTCTTCCTTCTCGAATCTCGTGTACGTATTTTCCGAAAATTTCATGGTCGGACGTAGTACATTCACGCTGTATATGGCCTTTTTTGCCACAATTAAAGCACACTTTGTCGGCGTGAGGACAATCCTTAATCGTGTGCTCCTTACTGTTACATCTGTAGCACGATCGTATAGCATCACGATTCTACGATTTTTGCGATTTACCATCATTATGTTCCAGAAGTGCAATATACACTAAGCGCTGACACTATACTGACACGACAAGGTAAAACACGTCGAGTGGACCTATACAATGGAACAACCAACCATAACGGAGTTTATATGAGTGGCCCAATAGATGTACAGCTTGACTCACAGAAGTGTGACATTATATATGCCAGAGTAACAGTATGTATCAAATAGAAAGTACTACATAAATGTAGAACAGCATTTTAACTTTTATTCATAACAAAAACACCTGACATAACCCCATGTCGGGTAGATGTTTGTATAATACCAAAAAGTCCTAATAAAAATTTAACGTGTTCCACTTAATATACATTAAGTATGTCGTTCTATGCTGGGAACGACATCGGCGGTATAATAGTTAGCGAGCTCGGGCGAGTGCGGTAGATCGTGAATTAGAGCCAACTACGGATAACCCACAAAAGCCGTTCAGATAATAATTCCCTCAATGCTTGTTTTCTTTTTGTAGCTGGTTTTAGTGATCATGTGAAAAGCAAACAAATTACACATTGGCGGAACAATTCTAAAATCAGATATCAAGATCATAGAAAGAGGTAGACATTGATACCCCTAACACATATACATTATCTATCATTTTTCTGGCTTGGTACTGTAAGCCATAATATTGTCCTGTGAAAAGATATCCGATGTATCTTTTTCAAATAAAAACTCCCCAAAAGACCAAAAGAAGTCACACATGTCTTCCTGCCCTTTTATGGGGATTGTTAGACAATTTTGATGTACTAATAGCTTACAATGAAAACAAATACCAGTCTTCCAAATATGGCTTGGGTTTTTATTGGCAATTACGATGTGTGGGACAAGATAAACATATTCTCCTGATAACATAGGTTTAAGTTCATTGCTTATTTTATTGGTCAAGTTGTTTATATACCAAATATGTATTTCCTATCTTTGGTACACAGTCTTCATTTTATCATATCCATCGACATATCTTACAGGAAAAAATTCAAACTGGGTGTGTTGGATCTTGTGAACCAGATCTTACTGTTGACACCCAAAAGGATAGAAGTTCTATAGTATATGGCGAGACGATCGAGTTTTATATAACAGTGTGATTAACAAAGGTGAAGTAGCGTTTGGTGTACGAACAACTATAGACGTTACTATAAACAATGCACAGTTTCTAACTGCTACA
This sequence comes from Gigantidas platifrons, assembly GCA_002080005.1. Taxonomy (NCBI): domain Eukaryota; kingdom Metazoa; phylum Mollusca; class Bivalvia; order Mytilida; family Modiolidae; genus Gigantidas; species Gigantidas platifrons. The sequence goes on along the minus strand of MJUT01047753.1, from coordinate 356,120 downwards.
ACGTTACTAGATAAAGGTGCAGTACCTATTACATGGTCTGAAGGTGTATACAACAATAGGACCGTTCTACATTGTGACAATACAAATGCACTGTTCCAACAACTAGGACTTGTTCGACTTCGTTATAACGTAACTACTGATGCTGTATTGATGAACATGAATTATACAAATCTACTGACGTCAGTGAACGTTAAATCAACCAGTGTGGCAGAAGGAAATGAAATAAACGAAGCTGATAATACTGATATGCTTACACAAGATATCACATTCACTGCCAACCTTCAAATATGTGGGTAAGGGCAATATATATATATCTTATATTTAGGAGGGTCTATCTGTGTGAGCTCAGTTGTTTTATATTGTATGCTTGGGAGCGTCCTATGGGATAAGGAAGTTGTGTTATATCGTATGTTTGGGAACGCCGCCATGGGTGAGGATAGTTATTTTATATCATATGCTTAGGTGCGTGTATGACTCGGTAAGGACTTGGTAAAGACAATCGTATTATATCGTATGTTTCTGAGCATCTGACTGGATAAAAGCAGTTGTTTCATTTCGTATGCTTTGAGACGTTTGACTAGGCAAGGGAAGTTATTTTATGGCGTATGCTTGGGGGCGTTTAACTGTGTAAGAGCAGTTGTGTTATATCGTATTTTGGGGAACGTCTATATGGGTGAGCTCGGTTGTTTTAGCGTCTTTCTGGGTAAGGACAGCTGTATTTTATCATATGCTTAAAGGCATCTGACTTAGTAAGAACAATAACTTCACACCGATGTTAATAGCATGCTGTTGTAAGTTAATGTGAGTACATGCTTAGGGTATATAATTGTTGTGTTCAAAGTATAGTACGCTCTGTTTTCGTAAAAAGACCAGCAGGATCTCCTGTAGGACAAAAACATTTACCATTGGTTGGTGTGTGTGTCGTTATGATTTTGGCTATCAACATAATGACCTTCAATTCACCCAGAGCCACTACATGACCTTCCCTCTGATTAATTCTACATCAGTTTGTTTTTACATGCAGGTGAAATGTGACTCGTTAACAATCAATGACAATCGTCTCTTGGTCTATAATTTTCATGAAATGAAAAAAAAAATACCACAACGCCAGAACAGTTCTAATATTAAATACAGGCACTTTCAGTTCTCTTGTAATGAAAACCAAAACATACCACAACGATAGAACAGTTCTAATATACAATAGAAAAAACACAGATACATTTTCCTACTAAATACAGACATTTTCAGAAAAAAAAATGTAGGAGGGGGAGGGTAAACTATTTGGATTGATCTGTTATATAATAGACCCGGTGCAATTCACCAGAAAGTTATTCGAGTTCCCTGGTATAATGCCAAACAGTGGAAAAAAACATAAGAGAAAGTGGAAATCAAGTATGGACTCAGACAACAGACATAGAGAGAGAGAGAGAGACAGATAAATCGCTAGTTCTATTATGTACTATAGTGTAATTTTAGAAATACATGTGCAATTAACATATCTATTATTTCAGTGTAAGTTCACCAGAACAGGTGGTAGTGTCTGCTGATAAAAATCAAAGGAGGTATTTCACGCATTCCTACAATATATATAACAAAGGTCCTAGTCCATTATTTACAGGGAAGATAACTGATGTTATTCCTGCTGTATCGACTGCTGGAGTTGTTCTGGTTCCTGTAAACACATATGAGGTAAGACATGCTAGACAACTTAATATCTGATTTAGTAAAGACTGTGAGCTATAATATTTGATTCAAATGTTCTCAATAGAAATGTCTTCCTGTATCGGCGATTCTATATTTATATCGCACTCTACGAGGAAGCCAGGGGTGTTCTTTTTTTACCCGTTCAGCCATCACAACTTCTTGTCACTTACTAAGGATATTCATTTCTTATCTTACGCTCTCATAAAATTGATAGAAGCTTGTTTGAATATGCCAAGATCAAATCAAAAAGTGTTTTGTGGGAAACTTCGGGTTTAAGCTGAGAAATATGAATTTGTTAAACAAATTGTGCTAGAGTTGTCTATCTTTGATAATTTACAAATGATAAAATCTAGGTCGATTACATTTGATGGTATACTATCACTCTCCGAGGTTATCATCCGCCCAGTAGTCAGTGTCCTGGCACTGCTGTGATTTATTTTATATATTATTGTTGAAATGTACAGTTGCTAAATAACGTAATTATCATCAGACATGAGGTTAAACTCCCTCAGACATAGGTAATCGTAACCTGTTTTGGATATCCTGACTGCCAATGCTGTTTAATTATTTAGACTTCTAATCTTTTGACCTCGAGTCTATCTGATGACGGCTATGCCAGATATGTGTCGTTCATGTTAGGTATATTTTAATACATTGTTAACGATTTTAATCCTACTGACCAGATTATCTCAGTAGAATAGGAGTCCCTTTACCAGGGTAAAAGTTACATGATTGGGGCCCCATTAACTTGTTTAATCCGACTAAATGTTGTTTTGACACCCCGAGACCTAGATTGCCAATGGCTTCTATATTTTAAGGCTTGACAGAGAGTTGGTTTGTTTTGTTGTCCTTGTTATATTGTCTAACATTACTGTTTGAGTTGTTCGTATTGTTGTGATCAGTTATAATGTCGAAAATCATTCCTTAACTTGTTTAATTTATTTGAATTTTGTTTGTACTAATCATGTTTTTTTTAACAACTGTCCCTATAGTGAGTGAGTGAGTGAGTGAGTGTTGCTTAACGCCAACTCAGCAGTGTATCAGCTATATCATGATGGGGACATTTTTTAATAAGAGGATGATGACGTTGGCTTTATACTAGACCAGAACACGTAGTTGTTTTTTTTTATAGTGCCAACTCACTGAAACAACAATCCACGGATAGACATGACGCTTCACTCGGACATATTATCCCGATTCCGAGCCAACCAGTGTTTGCTCTTTCTGTTTAATGTTGCATGCTTAGCGTAGAAGCAACGAATTATATTTTTATAGTCATTTATTGGACACGACCGGTGCTCGGACCCTCGATCTATCGCAATCGAGGCGAGCATGCTAACCATTACACCACTGATGCGGTTATGTCCTTATGTATATATAACCAACACAACAGAATAATGATATTTCACTGAAACACACATAATACCATAGGCATAGTAACGACGTGGTTACGATTTAACAAATGACATTGTAAGGTGAAAGTTTGAAGATATCAAAGGGTTAATCAGAAGCCTTAAATCGAAGTAGGATAGATAATATAAGGCTTAATAAACGACAAGAAGTTATCTACAAAACACTACGTTGAGGACTAAAAGATGAGCTACATCTCTAAAACCAGTGGTAAAGTCGTGGTCTTCGGAAGAGTAAGCAGTATACATTTGATCTGTTTATTTTTGAATCATGTAAATGGAATCGTATATTATATCAACGAATAATATTCATTGACAGATATATTCGAAAGATTCAAAGACCAACTGTATGATTAAGGTAGTTCCTGAAATAGTAACAGGGTCCAGTGATGCCTCCCCTACACAGGTGTCAATGCAAGAAAACACTGGTTATGTTGCTACAAGAACTGTAAGTAAATGCTAAAAGAGATACACAACTAGTATAACAACACAACTCTATATGATTTTATTCAGATAAATAGGAGTATTGTTATGTTGTAATGTTACTATTGACAGCACACATAGCCGATGTCAGGTATAGGTACAGATTGTGTACGTCTGATGTTAGCATTTTAAACCCAATTGTAGTATTTCAAACTTGAATATAATTTATCCTGCAATATGCGTTTTTACAATACGAATAAAGGTGACAATAAATGTTTATGTTATTTGTATAATAGACGAATGATATCTCCTGGTACCCTCATAGCTATGCAGAGCAGAGGGCGCAGATAAGTAAGAAACTGGTACAAATGTAACGCGGACTGCGAGGAAGACACCCTTGGCAACATTTATGAAAGGCGAGGAATGACGCTTGTTTCCGTCGTTTTTGTTTAAATCTGACAAGTTTTCCGACTTTTTTGACATTGCAGGATAAACACAAAATACGTACATTGTCGTTAAATATAAAATTAATTTGTACTCCCTGCGAAATAGGCCTGAAAAGCTCGCAAAGGCTCGCTATTCTGCCTGTTTCTAAAGCTCGTACAAATAAAATTTATTTTACCGACAATGTACATATATTGTATACTATAGTATATATTATTATCTTATCAGAAAATATAAAATTGCATAATACGAGGTTTAAAAATAGGAAGGACAAGTGAACTTTTGGCGAGATTCTTTGCCATGTTTCAAGGTGATGCAAACAAATGTTAATGGAAATCGAAGAGGCAATCAAGAATGGACAATCCAGGGAAACTGGCAACATTGGGCACTGGGGACACTGGACGAAGATTTCAAGACTTAACATTAGCACTTCAAAAGATTACATTAACACTTCAGAACATTACATTAGCATGTCGTTATTTTCAAGTAATACAAGTATACTACTTAAGTCATAGTAGTAAATTATGTGTTTGGTCTGTACAAAATCAACTTAAAATTGAATAACAAATTACATGTTGGTAGTTATCACTAAAATATAGTTGTGAATGCAATTTGTGGAACAATTGTAAATATATGTAAGTGTACACTACCTTTGTGTGATAATTAATAAATAACTGTGTTGTTTTGAAGTGTTACCAGAGAAGTTTGTATCGTCTATTATGTTGTTTTAATTGGCATGATGTATTTCAAGAATTCAATATGGCGACCTATTCACATTACAACCTCTATGACATATAATGTGTGGATTTGACGGCAAAAATTAACCAATGTGAAAAAGTGCTATAAAGCAATTGCATTAAAATATGTCTTTGTCATAAGGTATCAGACCATAATTCTTGTATTTGTAGATTAACTGTTTATATCAATTTATATCAACACGTAAAGGACAATTATCCATTGTATAATTATTTTATAGATTTCTATTTTAAAATAAACATTTCTATTTGTTTCAGACTCCAGAATACCAGTTGTATACTACAGCAATAACCAGCTCAGTTATATCAGAACTGCCAAATTCTCTACAAACTAATGTAACCGCAATGGTAAGATTAAAAATTTAATCTCCTATATAGTAATAATCTTGGTTTACCTATATTTACGGCAATATGTTAAATATTTTGAAATGTTAAGCTACGTACTATCACTTTATGAACAAACTAATGACAACAATTATTATAAAAATCGCTATTATATTGAACATTTTCCATAGTATAATTAATATTAGTTTTATTAAAGAGATTCAACTAATCACTTCAGCATGATGTGTCTACAATCACCACACACAATTACTAGTTGTTTTGTCCACTAAGAAATATCAATGACCAAATCTAGACACTGCTACTAGTTTTGTCCACTGAGAGACCACAATCACCTCATCAGATCACTGCTACCAGATTTGTCCACTGAGAGAACACAATCACCACATCTGATCACTGCTACCAGTTTTGTCAACTGAGATACCTCAATCACCATATTTGATCACTGTTACCAGTTTTGTACACTGGGATACCACATCAGATCACTACATCTGATCACTGCTATCAGTTATGTCTACTGAGTAATGTCAATCACCACATTTAATCACTACCACATATTTCGTTCACTTATTAAATGGATTAACAAACATCCGATCACTACAGATAGTTTTGTCTACTAAGAAACTTATATCATTACACCCAATCACGATAACTAGATTGTCCACCCAGAGAAGTCAATCACTAGATGGATTAACTACTATCACCACACCTAATCAGTTCTACAAATCAATGTATATCTTTAATATTATAATGTGTTAATTTATATATAAACATATCAGATTAAACAGTATATATTTTATTAACAGACTGTCAGTTATGTGTATCCAGCCAATATTCAGTACACATCAGAGGCTATTAACCTTTGGGTCATTGTTGGTAGTGTAATTGATGCTTTGGTTGTATTTGTTGTTCTCGGTGTTATTCTCTGGAAGGTAAGCATGCAAATTTGTGTAATATTTTGCAAATATTTACAAATATACAGCAAGCAAGAAATACTGATAAAATGATATTCCCAAAATTGCATTCTTATCCCTAACATGCAGAGGAATCTGAACTGGTAATCATAATAATGTTGCAATCTCTATAAAAATGTAAATATTAAGTTTAATGAGATAACAAGTACGTATATGCTAACAGATAAGAGATTGGAACGCCCAAAAATCTAAAGGTCATTAGAAACAAATATACAACAGCGCCTAAATAGGACATACAACACAATGAAGTTCGTATCAATTAATAGGTGCCACCAGTAAGCAGTATGTACTAAACGTTCCAGAGCACATACACATTTTTTAAAATTTGTTATACAAAGGTACTTATATAAGTACAACGAGACTGCCGTTGTCGTGATCGTATGGTATGTGTATTTACAACTACCTGTACCTATAACCACTAACATTGTCAGTTCAAATCCCGTTGATGGCGAGGTGGGCTTGATACAACATTATGTGATAAAGTTTGTGAGTGATTTGCGGCAAGTCGGTGGGTTTTTTCTGGGTACTCCAGTTTCCTCTAACAATGAAACAGACCTCTGGGATAAAGCTGAAATAGTATTGGAAGTGGCGTTAAAGACCATAACCATATTCCTTCAGGGGCACTTGAGTTCACACATAATTTTATTGGGGTTCCTGTTGTTTAATCTTTAGTTTTTGTGTAGTGGTTTCTATATCATTGTTATTGTGTCTATGTTCTTTTTGACATTGTAGTATCTGTCTTTCTGCGAATGACAACATATGATTAACACTTTGGTATCGTCAAACATTTCTGTGAACCAAAACCTAATTGCAAATCTGACCAATCGTCTTTTGTACGCAATAAGGGTAATAACAAAATTATCGAACTCCGAACAATCTTCCAAAGGAAAAAGCAAAACTCATAAGTACACAAACAGACAAAATCAGTCAACAACCGGAAAACTGGGAAAACCGTAAAGACCCTGACTTGGTACAGGCTTTTCCAAAGAAATGGTGGGTTGAATTATATTTTACGGCGCCAAACCTCCCGCAAGTGACCGAATTATTTTCAACAAGGTGTTGATATCTTCCGAAAGACCTTTAGAAAGATAAGATGATACAATTCTTTACAATCCATAACTTAATATTGCTTACTAGACGGCGGCGTTGTTATAAGTATGCATACAAAATAAGACTCGAATGTAATGTATAAGTTGTATAACATGAACACCATACGTTGGAGTGGAGTACTATCACAGTGTTAAAATTCATAATGAAAAAAGTAAGTGGTATCTTCTGTGATAGCGAGACCTAAACAGGATAGCCAAAATCTTTTCAGGAAAATCTACAACAACTATGGTTCATCTCCCTCTGGCAAAGATATTCTTAGACGGTTCTGTGTGACCTCTTTTCGGTTCCATGCTCCCAATGTTTTGTATTGCTCTGGCTTTCCAAACCTTTAGCTATGAGTGTACCAGAAAAGGTTATTGTGAAACATGTCGTGAGTAGAAACATTGGTGTATTTGTTGATGTGCATTATCTGTGCATGGCTAATTTTGTACAAGAGGAGATACATTATACTTCCTGTTTCTCTTGTGATAGTCTTGATATGTACAATGATTATATTTTTTATACACTAGACATGGCTGACTATTTCCTGGTACTTATACACACAGACATACTAATGATATGACCACAGTTTAGCTGGTCTAGTATTAATGTCCTCAACCTCTTCAATCTGATATTATGTGTATTTGTATGTCTATTTTGTTGTGTGGATTCTTTAAAAGAGAGAAGAAGGATAAACTAGAAAAATGGAAAAGACAAAGTAACTTCTATGAGAACAGAAAAACTCAACTATTAAGTAGAATTAAATCTGGTAGTCCAAAAGACGACAGACTTGCTCTAAGTACAGAATGATACACAAGTGAACAACAATCTTTGTAAAATGAAAGATATAAAATTGTTGAATGATATTGTATTTAAAATTGTTTATTTATTTGTTTGTCATTAAATAAGAATTAATTGATATTCATATAAAAAGACAATTGAGTAAATGTTTTATTTTATTCTGAATAGACAGACATACAGTAAGTTCGCTATTCATTATTCAATAATTCAATAATTAATTAACTATTTAATCTGCACAAAATCAAACAACAAAATGAACCCCACTAAACCTGGGAGTGTACTCGGTGCTCTACAATAGTTAGCACTGATTGATTGTTGTTTACCGCCAACTCATCAATGTCTCAGCTATATCATGGCAAGAACTAATTAATTGTCAATAAGATAGATGATCAAGTCCTCTTTCTACTAGTCCAACACTTTTTGTTGGATTTTTTGTTACTACCAGATAATATTATCCTGATGCTGTGCACTTTATCCTTAATGATGCATGCTCTAAGGAGAATCAACATAAACCAAATTGTATAGTGGTTAGTTTAAACAGATACCAATCTACCGCATTCGAAGCGATCACACAAACCATTGCACCACCGATGCACTCCACTAGTGACACACGTCTTGTTACGAGTAAACAACAGAAACATCATTTGGTTTGCAACCTTTGCAAAAATGGATAGAAAGCCTAGCTGGATTTGTCAATGCGTGGTTTATTTTGAATTAAACGTTTTTCAGGTGTTCAGATATACATAAGTCCTATTGTAAAATGCATGAAAAGATCAGAAACAACAATTTGATTGGACTCCAATTATTATTAGAAAGTTATTTACAACGTTGCTGTATGTAATGTTTTAAGAAAGAGGATTTGCTGGTTCCAATCTTCATAGTGCTGCATTACCCAGTGGTTAAATACACAAATGTATTGGAACAAGTATCCGATATCTGTGCAATACACTATGACAAATTGTAAGTTTTCCTTGTCAAATATCGTTCGTTTGTTTAATAGAGCTATGTTTATGTTTTCCATACAGCCAATACCTTATTGTTTCTCTGACCTACTGGCGTAATATATACATACAATATCATAGGATTCAATACATTAGTTCAAAGTTGACTATTAATTTGATTGCCATATTTATGATGTTTGTCTTTTTATAAAAAAAAAAAATGCCAACTGAGTTATCTTCCATTTCGCTATTTTATTTGTACATCGATGTTATTATTAACTCTTCTTTTTTTAAGAAAGAGGATTTGCTGGTTCCAATCTTCATAGTGCTGCATTACCCAGTGGTTAAATATACAATATCATAGGATTCAATACATTAGTTCAAAGTTGACTATTAATTTGATTGCCATATTTATGATGTTTGTCTTTTAATAAAAAAAAAAAAAAAAAAAAAATGCCAACTGGTTTATCTTCCATTTCGCTCTTTTATTTGTACATCGATGTTATAATTAACTTTTCTTTCTTTCAAATTCATCTGATGGAAGAAAAGTTTGAAGACACCAAGATGTATTTAGAACCCCACTAAAACCGTGAATTAATTCAAGTCCTCCATATAGGTAAGCAATTTCTGCTGCACATGTGGCACTCGTCGGGTAAAGACTGACATTAGCTTTGTGAATAGGATAGGACATTAATATTCCGTTTTGCTTTAAGGGTGAAATATCTTAGTTGACAGTTTCCTTTTATTAGATTCAAGTCAGTGCTTGTTCTCGGAATGACAATATCTAGGATATACTTTAAATTAGTGTCAACGTAATTTAACTGTATTAATATGCTGCCAGTGTACACAGTTTGTTTTTAAAACATATCCAAAAACTCATATTTATATTGCCTATGAAAGTAATCGACTGTTATTCTATTTCGTTTTTTTTTATGATGTACATCATTATTTATGTGGAATCTAACGACACACGTCATTGTCATCTCCAAGTGTTTACAAGAAATTCGCATGTCCACGGATATCTTACCTTGGACCACTCAGCCATATATTTTTTGTCAGAAATGATGGAAATTTTCGGTCTCAACAAAGTGACAAAACAAAGGAATCCAACGATCATGGCATAATTATATTCATCGACGTTAATACAAACTGACAGAAAATATCAGTAACCAATTAAATGTACAATTCTCATTTCAACAATAGTAGAGCTTATTATTTATCACACTTGCTCTTTATTATTACTAACTCGGCATGACCCCGACTTACCCAACACTACACAGAGAGTAGCATAGAGTAATACAGAGTAAAGGTTCAAGATAAAGCGACAGCAGCTGACCATATTACACATTACAAACTTTAATTATATACAGTTGATGAACCTACAGTAATCAACAGGGTCAAAGATTGAATGGGTATGATTAAATTAAATTAAATTAAAAGAAAACTTACAAAAGAAAGTTGATAAAGGATTTACATAATATATGCAGATGGTCAATTTCAACATGAACATACATAACAAGAAAAATACAATTTTATGTTCTACAACTTTTTAAATATATATATTATTTTCATTTACTTGTTCATCCTCCATTTTAGCTATCTACACAGACTGTCTTAAGCATTCCCGATGAAACACAAACTACTGAAATATAGTTATAAAATATGGTGAACATGGTGTATATTTGTAAAACATTAAATAATGGCATATTGTATATAATGGACCCATATCTGTCCTAAGTGAAGTGCACAATTCTAAAATTTAAATCTCAATAAGTATTGCTAGTTTCTTTGTCATAATAGAGTAAAACATACATGTGTCATATTAGAGTACACAATATCTATGTCATAATATAGTACAGAATACCTGTGTCATAATATAGTACACAATACCTATGTCATAATATAGTACAGAATACCTGTGTCATAATATAGTACACAATACCTATGTCATAATATAGTACAGAATACATGTGTCATAATAGAGTACACAATACCTATGTCATAATATAGTACAGAATACCTGGGTCATAATATAGTACACAATACATGTGTCATAATATAGTACAGCATACCTATGTCATAATAGAGTACACAATACCTTTGTCATAATATAGTACAGAATACCTGGGTCATAAAATAGTACACAATACATGTGTCATAATATAGAACAGCATACCTGTGTCATAATATAGTACACAATACCTGTGTCATAGTATAGTACAGAATACCCGTGTCATAATGGAAGACAGAATACCTGTGTCATAATATTGTACAGAATTCCTATGTCATAATAGAGTACACAATACCTATGTCATAAAATAGTACAGAATACCTGTGTCATAATATAGTACACAATTCCTGTGCCATAATATAGTACAGAATACCTGTGTCATAATATAGTACATAATACCTGTGTCATATTATAGTACAGAATACCTGTGTCCTAATATAATACACAATACCTGTGTCATAATATAGTACAGAATACCTATGTCATAATATAGTACAGAATACATATGTCATAATATTGTACAGAATACCTCTGTCATAATATAGTACACAATACCTGTGTCATAATATAGTACACAATTCCTGTGCCATAATATAGTACAGAATACCTGTGTCCTAATATAATACACAATACCTGTGTCATAATATAGTACAGAATACCTATGTCATAATATAGTACAGAATACATATGTCATAATATAGTACACAATACCTGTGTCATAGTATAGCACAGAATACCTGTGTCATAATATAAGACAGAATGCCTGTGTCATAATTTAGTACAAAATACCTGTGTCATAATATAGTAGAGAATACCTGTGTCATAATATAGTAGAGACTACCTGTGTCATAATATAGTACAGAATACCTGTGTCATAATATAGTACAGAATACCTGTGTCATAATATAGTACAAAATAACTGTGTCATAATATAGTACATAATACCTGTGTCATAAAATAGTACAAAATACATGTGTCATAATATAGTACAACATACCTGTGTCATAATATAGTACAGAATACCTGTGTCATAATATAGTACATAATACCTGTGTCATAATATAGTACAGAATACCTGTGTCATAATATAGTACAAAATAACTGTGTCATAATACAGAATACCTGTGTCATAATATAGTACAAAATACATGTGTCATAATATAGTACAAAATACCTGTGTCATAATATAGTACATAATACCTGTGTCATAAAATAGTACAAAATACATGTGTCATAATATAGTACAACATACCTGTGTCATAATATAGTACAAATACATGTGTCATAATATAGTACAGAATACATGTGTCATAACATAGTAAAACATACCTGATAGTAAATATAGTCCATATACATGTGTACTAACATAGTAACACTCCTGCTTACCCTTCTTGGCCACCTGAGGGCCCCCCTGATGTTAGTTTGCTTAGTGTTATTCGATCATTAGTTGATGTATAATGTTCATAAGTCGTTGTTTGTCCTTTTGTGTGTTGCTATTCTTTTTCGCTATTATGTTGTATGTCCTTAGATTAATTGATTCTGATTAGCCCTTTGTTATCTTCAAAGTCGTAATAGTAAACCAAAGTGTCATAATATAATACAAAATATCGGATAGTGGGTGCATAGTAAAAATACCGGTTATATATGGTCAAAGCTAAACTTGAACATGCCAAAGTGGTAATTAGAAGTCGTTATTGTAGAAGGATCATTATGATGGGCACTGATTGCACATGTGGTTGTAAATCCATCTACCATAGGAACTCGACCAACGGCGGAACCAATGTCAGACAGTCGAGCAAATCAATGACAAAATAAAAATAAAAATAATCGTCGATTCTGTAGTACAAACCAAATACCAGCTATGCAGTTTAATCCATTTTAATAAATTTGTTTTCAGACAATATGACAAATTACATTATTAAAAATCGAAACGATCTCTTAATTAACTGATTTTTTTCTAAACCTACGACTTATGAAGGTTTTTTTTTTGGTTTTTTTTGTTGATGTACCTACAATTGCAATGCATTTCTTCAGTTTACATTATTATGTTGTCCCATTACCTAAGATCATTATATATGGTTACTATGGAGAGTAATAGAGGAAACTTGAATGTTCAACTTAGAAAAATACCTGCATTGCTACTTTTAATTACCAATTATGATATTATTAAAATATATGTTAATTAAAACAGTTGCACATTTTGGGGTTCATGTGTATTCATTAAAACTGCTACAATGTAAGGGTTGTTGGTGTATGCTAATTAAAACTTACAATGTTAGAGTTGTTGGTGTATGTTAATTAAAACTGTTCAAATATCAGGATTGAAGGTTTATGTTAACTAACGAGAACCGTCGTGGTAGTGATTGTATGGTAGTTTGATTTACAATTATCTATGCAATCAATGGGAGTTCTAACCGGGTTAATAGCAAGGTGTAATCGTTTTCAACGGGTACATAAGTTTCCTCCACCAATGAAACGGATTGCCACGATATAAAGTAGGGTTGTAGGTGTTTCTTAATTATGTTAGGGTTTTTGGTATATATGGGTACATAATTACATGAATGATACACTATCCTACTTACAAATCTTCACATGAAGGACAATACCTGGAATAAATGCATTACACTATAACTACCTGAGCTTAAAGTGAATTTACATATATATATATATATATATATATATCAATATAATAATTCCAAATTTAATTTATTCTTAGTCAATCATGTTAACATAAGATCTTACACAAGATTGTACAAGATTACAGCTCAATTCTAGAATGTTACTGTACATTGCCATATTATATAATATTACCTAGTTAAATTATAGAATGTTACTGTACATTGTCAAATGGTACAATATTACTCAGATTAATCCTGAAATGTTACAGTAAATTTTCAAAGTGTACAAAATTACTAAGTAAAATGCTAGAATGTTACTAGTAAATTACATGATCATGTCTCCTCCTGATATACAGGGGAACACATCTTAGACATCACATCACGATACATGAGTACAATACCAGTTTAATATTATAAAGTAATCATAAGTAAATATTTACCTAAATCTATGTTTCAATTACTTATATTTTATTTGTTTTCTGTTTAATGAACTTATTGTTATTTTTTTTTTATTTCAATGTCTATAACCAAATCAGATGAGTAAGAAAAGTAAGTAATTATAAATGGCAGGAGATATGATGACAAGCAAAAAATCTATTAAAATATGAATTGACATTAGTTTTGGATATTTGCAACTAAAAATTGAGAGGGACTAAAATAACATGTGTTTTATTCAACAAGATTTGTCTTACACTAAAAGTAAACGTCATTTGCTGATTACCCCTCTGTTATCCTCGAACTCTTCTCGCTCCTTAATTCAACTGTTGATATTTGACATGATATAAATGTACATTCGGTGAATATGATGATAAAATACTGTTTATTAGGAAACAAGTTCAATAATGTCGTGTTTCTACTAGTTATGTTTAATTGATATTAACTCGCCCCGGGTCCATTCGTCCGTTACTTTCTATAAATTATTTTAATATTGTTGAACTTGTTCTCGACATGAAATGGAAATTAAACAACACAAAAATCCACCAATAATAAATCTAGTACACATATAAAATGTATTGTTTTGATCTTAACAGTCATCGTATATGATTGTGTTTTGTAAGTGATTATGTTCAAGTATATCTAAGATGTACTTATCTGTCTTGTTATTCACTTGATACTTACATAGACCTGTAAATACAGAAAATTAATCACAATGTAAACCATCACTTGGTAGATATATCAATGCTGTACACATATGTTAAATAGAAATAAATTAAGATATGTACGTGATGCATCTTATATTATTTGTTATTGCAAATCATATGATAAATATTCAGAATAATACTTGTATTGGATATTCACAATATTGTTTCCTCTGACACTCATCTAACATTGTACAGACTCCAGTAACAATTCTGTACAATAATTAAACGTTACCATCACTATACTATACGTCATACATTCATCAATATAATGTTGGTACCGTAACATGTATATATTTAGAATTGTATTGTAAATAAATCAAATAGTAATAGAGATATCATAGGAAGTGTGTTGACTGTTTGAAATGTATTGTTAGATCACATAAATGTCTGAATTAACTTTATGCTTAAATTAACAGTATATATGATTTATATTTTGTAAATTTATATCTGATTATCTATATGTATTAGTAGATAATTAGGATCACGAGTGGTTAAGGTATCATGTTTGCATCATGGTGTTCCTGTATAAATACATGTAACAATGTAAACATTATGTTCTAAAATATGAATTGACATTAGTTTTGGATATTTGCTACTAAACATTAAGAGGGACTAAAATAATATGTGTTTTATTCAACAAGATTTTTCTTACACTAAAAGTAAACGTCATTTGCTGATTACCCCTCTGTTATCCTCGAACTCTTCTCGCTGCTTAATTCAACTGTTGATATTTGATATGATATAAATGTACATTCGGTGAATATGATGATAAAATACTGTTTATTAGGAAGCAAGTTCAATAATGTCGTGTTTCTACTAGTTATGTTTAATTGATATTAACTCGTCCCGGGTCCATTCGTCCGTTACTTTCTATAAATTATTTTAATATTGTTGAACTTGTTCTCGACATGAAATGGAAATTAAACAACACAAAATCCACCAATAATAAATCTAGTTCACATATCAAATTTATTGTTTTGATCTTAACAGTCATCGTATATGATTGTGTTTTGTAAGTGATTATGTTCAAGTATATATAAGATGTACTTATCTGTCTTGTTATTCACTTGATACTTACATAGGCCTGTAAATACAGAAGATTAATCACAATGTAAACCATCACTTGTTAGATATATCAATGCTGTACACATATGTTAAATAGAAGTAAATTAAGATATGTACGTGATGCATCTTATATTATTTGTTATTGCAAATCATATGATAAATATTCAGAATATTATTTTTATTGGATATTCACAATATTGTTTCCTCTGGCACTCATCTAACATTGTACAGACTCCAATAACAATTCTGTACAATAATTAAACGTTACCATCAATATACTATGACGTTATGACGTTCGTCCTACATTCATCAGTATAATGTTGGTACAGTGACATGTACATACAATTATAATTGTATTGTCAATAAATCAAAAAGTTACAGAGATATCATAGGAAGTGTGCTGACTGTTTGAAATGTATAGTTAGATCACATAAATGTCTGTATTAACTTCATGCTTATATTAACAGTATATATGATTTATATTTTGTGAATTCATATCTGATTATCTATATGTATTAGTAGATAATTAGGGTCACGAGCGTTTAAGGTATGATGTTTTTATCATGGTGTTCCTGTATTAATACCTGTAACAATGTAAACATTATGTTCTAAAATATGAATTGACATTAGTTTTGGATATTTGCTACTAAACATTAAGAGGGACTAAAATAACATGTGTTTTATTCAACAAGATTTGTCTTACACTAAAAGTAAATATCATTTGCTGATTACCCCTTTGATATGCTCGAAATCTTCTCTCTCCTTAATTCAACCGTTGATATGTGATTTTGATATAAATGTACATTTGGTAAATATGATGATAACATACTGTTTACTAGGAATCAAGTTCAATAATGTCGTTTTTTCTACTAGTTATGTTTAATTGATATTAACTCTCCCCGGGTCCATTCGTCCGTTACTTTATGTAAGTTATTTTAATAGTGTTGAACTTGTTCTCGACATGAAATGGAAATTAAACAACACAGAAATCCACCAATCGATATTAAATCTAGAACAAATATCAAATGTATTGTTTTTATCTTAACAGTCATCGTATATGATTGTGATTTGTTAGTGATTATGTTTAAGTATATCTAAGATGGACTTATCTGTCTTGTTGTTCACTTGATATTTACCTTTTACTGAAAATACAGAAAATTAATCCCAATGTAAACCATGTTGTACACATATGTTAAATGACACCACATTAAGATATGTACGTTTTGCATCTTATATTATTTCGTATTGCAAATCATATGAAAACAAATTAAAATACTACTTTTATTTGATATTCATCATATTGTTTCCTCTGACACACACCTAACATTGTACAGACTCCAACAACAATAATTAAACGATACCATCACGTATACATTAATGTTATGATGTTCGTCCTAAATTCATCGGTATAATGTTGGTACCCTGACATGTATATATTTAGAATTGTATTGTAAATAAATCAAATAGTAATAGAGATATCATAGGAAGGGTGTTGACTGTTTGAAATGTATAGCTAGATCACATAAATGTCTGTATTAACTTCATGCTTATATTGATAGTATATATGATTGATAGTCTGTACATTTATATCTGATCATCTTTATGTATTAGTAGATAATTAGGATCACGGAGCTTAAACCAGCAACTGTGGAATAAAAGGGATTGCTTCCCCTGATATTTGAAAATCATGGTATTATCAACATGCTTAAGGTCAGAGAAGATTTTTTTGGAAAAATGGTACAATTTAGCACCAATTATTTGTTGTTCTGTATATTGGAACAATAGTATTAAATCAGGGGATATAATTTGAAGAAAAAAATAATATAAATTTAAGCAGAAAAACTGTTGTCAAAACCTGAAGTGAAAGATTTTTGTATGAATTTGAATGTAAAGGGGGAGGAGCTTTCTGATAGTTCCACTGTTTGTAAACAAAAGCACATGGTAATGATTCATGCAAACATGTTTAGAAACATGCAAAACAAAACTTACCTCAGAAATGCCTCAATTAATATACAGAATTGTGGAATAGGTATCCATAGAAGATCATACAAATTGAAGAAATGCTTTGAAACAGTGTTTTCAAATTATAATCACAGAAAGGTGACACACAAATAAAACAAAACTGAAGGCCATTTATGTCCCATGTATGGTTGGGATGGAGGATTGGGGTAAAGCCCACGGACAACAGATAAAACACAATCTGGCATAATTTCTCTAGCTACAGCTACAACATATTCATCTACTTCATCTCTAGCAAGCATCGGGATTTCTTTTGTATGTAATGAGGGCAACTAAAAGCATTTCTATCATTCATTAATTTCCAAAACTTTTTATAAATCCTTTTTCTTATTCCACTATTCTTTGGATGAGGATTTTGTCCATTCCCTAGCCAAGCTTGAGGATTTCCTGTCACACAATGATCACAAAAACAATGCACACAAACATTGTCTGGAATTTGACCTACTGCTCCACTCTGAATGTCATCATCAACACTCCCTAAAACTGGGTCATTATTTCCCTCTCTTTCTGTTGCATTACTTGTATTTTGATTGTTATTTTCAGAAGAATTGTTTTCAGTATTATTTCCATTATTTAATTCTTACAATTTCCAGTCATAATGACCGAAAAGTGCTCTAATAACAACTCTTTGTTCATTTGTCACATTAATTTTTAGCACAGATTTTGGTTCAGAATTTTCAGCCATAGTCATTCAAAATATGTGTATTATTACCCTGACCTGTAGAATTTTGGAAAACCTAGCTTTGGCTATGAGGTGCAAAGGACATTTTGGAGTTAAAGTGTATCTTATATAATGCTTTATTGGTAACATGACTTGTCAAGGCAAATGGTTATTGATACAGTAAATAAAGAAAACAAACAATTACTGCTGACATTGGATATCTTTATGGAATAAATTTATTTTAATGGACTCATTTAATTACCATTAATTAACCTCCAAAATACTTCTGGAATGAACTATTGGAACTTTGTGCATGGTAACTCTATAATACATTTGTTAGTGTACTTCAAAGTTACAAGATTAAAAATGACAGTTTTATGATAAAATTGTCATTTCTAAATTATCAAAAACATGCACTCACAGCTTATAAAATTTATTGAAAAAATAGATAACAATTAAGTTTTGACAAAAACAAAGACCCCTGAATTAAATAAATTATTCCAAACTGTAAAGGGGTATTTTTAGGATTTTCAATATACAACAGAGGGAACTGTGGAAATATTAGAAAGGGTACATGTTCAGTTTCAAGTCTGATAAATGATATTCATTTGTTTTGTAAATGTTTCTTTTAATTGCCCTGCATACACGTTAATCAAAGTTTTGATTAAAAATAAATATTAAAATAATAGCCTTATACAATTTTGGGGCACTCTCCCGGGTCCCCTCTGTTCCCCTTTTATTCTACCTACTACAAAATATTGGAGGGAACATTTAAATTAAAATCTGTAATGGCAGCATTAATTGAAAATATTAATAACCAAAACGTTCCTGAAAAAAGAAAGATAATCCAGCAGCAGCAAAACAAACGAAATGACGCTAGAAAAGACAAGGCAAAATCATTTGAAGGGAAAGTTAACTTTAGTTGTGAATCTGTAGAAGAAAGGGAGCGTATTTATAATCTAGCTTCCCAAATAAAAGATACAATAGGTGGTGGCAATCCAAGTCGTGTCTCAAACAAGGATATGCTTAATGAAGTTTTTAACATTTATTTGAGAAACAATACAAGCCAAGAAAATTTTGATGAACCAGGGGATTATATTCCTTTTGCTGACACATCGTTTACAAAATGTGATGACAAAGAGGATACATCTCAACCTCTTTTTATAGCTTCAACAAGTGCTATTGGTCATCTAATACAAAGAATTACCAATCACAGGATATTGTGTAACAGTTTGGTGAAAATTAAAACCTGTAAACTGTTAGGTCATGTTGCATACTGCAAATTACAATGTGACAATAAGCATGAAATCTCATGGTCCAGTTCACCTTATATTGGGGACAAATACTTAGGAAACCTTCGCATGGCCCATGGATATTATGTTTCTGGGATTCTTCCGAATCAGTATCAGAGGTTTTGTCAAGCTGCGTCAATTGGAACTATAGGTGATGTTAATCTGTCGTCCATATTTAGTGTTTATACCAATGTTGTATCAGAACTAGTTACGGAATCTTATGAGGATGCGTAAATGAATGAAATAGTCTCTTATGAGAATATGTCCGGTATAAATAGTTTGACAGATGCAAGACATGGCACTCGAAAAAAACTCTATGTTCTCGGATGTCGTTTGTATCGGAGCAAATACTCATAAAGTGTTAAGAAGTGAATTAATCAGTAAAATCGACAGTCCTCATGCACAAAGCCATGAACTTATAGGAACTCGAAGAATTTATGATTATTTTGATAGTGTAGATAACGGAATAGGTGTACATGTCAGGTTGCATTGTCATGACAGAAACACTAGTGTTAATAAATTTGTTAATCAGAGAAACAAAGGAACAGTTTCCACTAACTACACTTGGCATGCTACAAAAATTTGGCAAAGGAAGCGAAGAAGGTTACTACGGGCCCCAAATACCAAGAAGGAAAAACATTGCATCCATAGTTATCGGATAAAGCGGGGAGTGTGAAAACTCATGTTTACTGGTCAATGAAAAACTGTGAACAGGATCCTGAAAAGCTCAAACTAAACATTCTGAACATCACTCAACACTATCAAAATAATCATCAATATTGTCATGAAACAGCTAGATGCAAAACTGATAAAAATTATATTCCATCAAAAACACAAATTTGTGATCCAAAGGCGGAAGCATTACTTGGTCAGGCTTTGATGAACACGCAAATTTACAGATCATCCCAGGATTACATTTATTGCATGGATACATATTATGTTGAAAGTTTCAATAATGCACTTTTGCAATATCATGACAAGCCTATTAATTTTTCACGGGAAGTATACCAACTCCGTAGAAATTTAGCTATTCTTGATTGGAACGAACATGTTAATAGACCTACTACCTCTGAATAAAATGTGGTTGATGTAAGAAATCCAAGGAGGATAGCTAACATTAAAGTCAGAAAAAGAAAATCGTACAATATGTGGAATGAAATATGGGATAAACTTGCTGATATGTATTTGCAATAATGTTTATATTATTTATAAAATTATAATTATACTGATATTTTATATTCTCATAACCAGATGATGGATTTATAGCTCCTAACCTTAAAATTCTTGTTATAATGGATAATTAACATTTAAGTGCTCTGCATTTATTTGCTGGTAAGTTATTATAATTGTTTTGATTCTAAATAACACGTGCTTATGTTTACCATTATCAACTGTTGTTTATCAGTAACTTCCTGCCCACTTTACTATAAATAATGACATTTTAATGCGCATGTCTCCCGATCAGGCTGATCGGATTTTACGTCTATATCATGTGTCATTTTCAACAATATTTTTCTTACACTAAAAGTAAACAGTCATCGTACATGATTGTGCTTTGTAAGTGACTATGTTCAAGTATATGTAAGATGTACTTATCTGTCTTGTTGTTCACTTGATATTTACCTTTTACTGAAAATACAGAAAATTAATCACAATGTAAACCATCACTTGGTAGAAATATCAATGTTGTACACATGTGTAAAATAGAAGTAACTTAAGGTATGTACGTGATGCATCTTATATTATTGATAAATATTTAAAATTCTACTTTTATTTGATATTCACAATATTGTTTCCTCTGATCTAACATTGTACAGACTCCAATAACAATTATGTACAATAATTAAACGGTACCATCAGTATAATGTTGGTACCGTGACATGTATATATTTAGAATTGTATTGTAAATAAATTAAATACTAACAGATCGGAAGTGTGTTGACAGTTTGAAATGTATAGTTAGATCACATAAATGTCTGTATTAACCTCATGTTTATATGAACAGTAGATATGATTTATATTCTGTAACTTTATATCTGATTATCTATATTGATTAGTAGATAATTAGAACCACTGGTGTTTAAGATATAATGTTAATATCATGTTGTTCCTGTATAAATACATGCATCAATGTAAGCATTGTGTTTTGTAAGTGATTATGTTCAAGTATATTTAGGATGTACTTATCTGTCTTATTGTTCACTTGATACTTACATTAACCTGTATATACAGAAAATTAATCACATAATGTAAACCATCACTTGGTAGAAATAACCAGTTTATGTTGTGTACATCATCATCATATTGTTATATTATTTGTTGGGATTTACAACCAAACACTGACAGTGATCAAAATCAACTTATCTCTGTCAATTAATCTTCAATAAACCGTGATGTGATCTTTATGTATTTAAACTGGAGGAATATATGTTAATGTTGATATATTATTGCATTGAAAATCAGAGGAAAATTATGTTAAAGTAAAGTGTATGTAAGTAAACAAGATATAAAATATTACTGTGAGATCATAGCCTGTATTGTTATTACACTTATTGATATTAAATCTGGTAGGAATATTAATCATGGTGTTTGATCTCCAGAGTCATCATCTACAACAAGAAACATTCTAACTACTTTGTCGTTAAACACATTTGTTGATCATGATATTGTGATGTCCACAAGGTTCACGTTGAGCTTTTAGTTGATCCTGATATTGTGGTGTCCATAAGGTTCACATTGAGCTTTTAGTTGATCCTGATATTGTGTGGTCCATAAGGTTCACGTTGAGCTTCTAGTTGATCCTGATATTGTGTTGTCCATAAGGTTCACGTTGAGCTTTTAGTTGATCCTGGTATTGCGGTGTCCATAAGGTTCACGCTAAGCTTTTAGTTGATCCTGATATTGTGTTGTCCATTAGTTTCACGTTGAGTGTTTAGTTGATCCTGGTATTGTGGTGTCCATAAGGTTCACGTTGAGCTTTTAGTTGATCCTGATATTGTGATGTTCATAAGGTTCACGTTGAGCTTTTAATTCATCCTGATATTGTGGTGTCCATCAGGCTCACGTTGAGCTTTTAGTTTATCCTGATATTGTGTTGTCCATAAAACTCACGTTGTGCTTTTAGTTGATCCTGATATTGTGGTGTCCATAAGGTTCACGTTGAGCTTTTAGTTGATCCTGCTATTGTGGTGTCCATCAGGTTCACGTTGAGCTTTTAGTTGATCCTGCTATTGTGGTGTCCATCAGGTTCACGCTGAGCTTTTATTTGATCCTGATATTGTGGTGTCCATCAGGTTCACATTGAGCTTTAAGTTGATCCTGATATTGTGGTGTCCATAAGGTTCACGTTGAGCTTTTAGTTGATCCTGATATACTGTTGTCCATAAGGTTTATGTTGAGCTTTTAGTTGATCATGATATTGTGGTGTTCATAAGGTTCACGTTGAGCTTTTAGTTGATCCTGATATTGTGGTGTCCATAAGGTTCACGTTGAGCTTTTAGTTGATCCTGATATTGTGGTGTCCATAAGGTTGACGTTGAGCTTTTTGTTGATCCTGATATCGTGTTGTCCATAAGATTCACGTTGAGCTTTTAGTTGATCCTGCTATTGTGGTGTCCATCAGGTTCACGCTGAGCTTTTAGTTGATCCTGATATTGTGGTGTCCAAAAGGTTGACGTTGAGCTTTTTGTTGATCCTGATATTGTGGTTTCCATAAGGTTCACGTTGAGCTTTTAGTTGATCCTGATATTGTGGTGTCCATAAGGTTGACGTTGAACTTTTTGTTGATCCTGATATCGTGTTGTCCATAAGGTTCACGTTGAGCTTTTAGTTGATCCTGATATTGTGGTGTCCATAAGGTTGACGTTGAGCTTTTTGTTTATCCTGATGTCGTGTTGTCCATAAGATTCACGTTGAGCTTTTAGTTGATCCTGCTATTGTGGTGTCCATCAGGTCCACGCTGAGCTTTTAGTTGATCCTGCTACTGTGGTGTACATCAGGTTCACGCTGAGGTTTTAGTTGATCCTGATATTGTGGTGTCCATAAGGTTCACGTTGAGCTTTTAGTTTTCGGTGTAGTGTTTTGTGGATCATGTAAATTATGTTTGATCCATTATGTTGACCATTGTATTGTCTGTCCATCTTTTATTTAAGGTTTCTTATTACCTCTCTGGTATCTTCAGACTTTTCACATTGTGTCTATTGTCATAGGTTTAGTGTATGTTATTGTCTTATAATAAACTTACCATGAATAAATCTTTTCAATTCTGCAATATATAATAACACAATAATAACAACACCACTAGGTATGTGGTAAATAATTTTCCCTTCCATTAAAATAGCATAGGATACAGTGTATGTGTTACATACAAAGAGTGTTGGCCAGGCTGACTACCACCACTGTCAACAGTATTTCAGTGATAGTACATATTTATCTCACTGAAATATTACAAGATACAACTCTGTGCTACATACAAGCAAAGAGTTCCGAATACCTTTAACTGAAAACAAAATCGAAGATTACATAAGAAAGAGTTTGATGATACAAAACGGGTAATCAGAGAGGGGTAAAGTTAGACACATTAGTTTCGTATCAGATCCGGTTGTATAATATAAATTCTTAGTTTTACCTATTTCTGATTGGATTTATTATTAATTCAATAACTTCATTTTCTATGTATTTATAAGTTGGCTTTTACACATAAAACTACAAAGATGGGCAACACGTAGCACACCAAATCCGTGGATGAACCTAGAAGCTCCGGAAGGTGTCAGCAGTTCCTGCTTCTTATAAGACACTCGCCGTGATATTTATGTATGCAACATTTCCTAGATTTCCACCATCCTGAGTATTCCTCGTTCAAACCAGAAAAAACATAGTAATATTGTGATGTGTTGATCACGCTCCGATACTCTCCACTGCACATCCGCCAGACACTTAAATAAAAGTGCTCGCGAAGGACAAGCCGTTCCTTTTTATGAGACACTCGCCGTGATACTTATATATGTAACATTTCTTAGATTTCAATCATCTTCGCCCAGAACAGGATAAATTATAGTAATATTGTGATTTATTGATCACGCTCCGATTATCTACACTGAACAAACTTCAGACATTTGAAAGAATATTCTTGGGCTAGGATAAATGTTCATATCCGTGGTTTGTTCACCTAATCAAGAAAACGTATCAAAGTAATATGAAAAAGAAAGCGGAGAGTGTGTGAATTTGTTTATGTCAACAAATAACCCCCATTATAACTTTATCATCTATCCTCTTGCCTGGACAGCAAGCACCGTTCACAATACATATATAAAATATGACATCTCACTATAAACTGTAATCAATTAAATCATAAAATTAATTACAGAACACAAGGATTCATCTTGACCTTGACATTTGACTAGTTATATAACATATAGCACAAAGGTGTATGACGCCATTAGCATAAAATACTTTCTGACACAAAATGCAAAATAAGATAGGTACATCTTATGTAAAACTAACCGACATGTGTTGCATCTGAATAAATATCTGTACTTTTCTTCCTCTACTTTTACAGTTGATCTGTAGATATAGTTATATATAATGATTATTATTACATATTTCTCTGGTTTTATAACTAACTCATATAATTGAATATTCACTGTTGAATTATAATTTCATTCCTTCTTCATTCATGACTTATCACCGAATTTTAGTGATATTCGTGCTGATCAATCTTTAGTATCCGCTCAGTAGTCAGTGTTTCGTCACAGATATGGTTTACTAGACATCTCTATTATTGCACTACTTTACAGCTCCTAATTAATATCATTTTTATTAAAACTAAGGTTCTCCCGCGTTAATACTTTTGGCTATCATGTTTACGCCCTTTTATTTACTTCCGTCGAAAACTATTTATCTGTCAAGTCTTTTGATTGTGAGCACTCCTCTCTCAGGTTATTCCAGAAACGCGTCATGCGCTTTAAATACGACAACTATGATTTAGTATTTTGTGTAATGGTTTATGGACTATTCTTTTGTCTTTTCGTTATTTGATATTGTCCTGTCTGATTTACTTCGACGTACGGTCTCTATTGACAATAAATTGATATATTCTATTTTTTGTTTAGATTAGGTTCGGTCAACCATACTTTCGCTTACTTCCATATCTTGTCAAGATAATAATAGAAGCATGTCATGAAGACATAGTTTGTGTATATAACCTGTCTTGTTACTACAACTATAGAAACATTCTAACACACACGAGATGCGTATCTCATTTGTCTATTTGTGTACGTTTTCTTCAATGAGCTAGCATTAGCAGTCCAGTTAAGCGTGTTGATCTTGTAAAAAATGGATATCAGCATCATAGCATCAAAAGGTTGTTTGTTCTTGCTATTACATTGCAGACAAGTTACTCATCTGTTAAAAAACAATCACTCAATATCACCTACCATGTCAATATATTATCAAACAAGGGCAACGCAAAGCGTGGCGTATCCCCTTGCCTAACTATTTGACCCGGTGACCTTGACCTTTGACCTATGAGCTTGAAAATCGAAAGGATTCCAGATTCTCTTAGGACTAGGAATGTGCCAAGTTTGGTCAAAATGATAGTTAAAAAAGACAATTTACGCATTTTTCATTGTTCAAGTTTTTATTTATATGCAACAACATTCCACTTGCATATGGAGTATATATCTGTCAGTTGATGCAATATTCCAGATATTGCTGTTCCTATCTTGATGTCATTGATAGAGAGTTATTTTTAACAATGGAGGTCATGAACCAAGGGCTCCCATTGGTTAAGTTGAAGTCATCACCTTGAATGTTTTATGGTCACCACCATGATGTTGATTCTAGAGTGTTCACAATGATGTTACATGATACAAAATTTAACCCGGTGCCCTTTACCTTTGACCTTGAAAATCAATAAGGTTCCAGATTCGTTTAAGGACTATGTATGTACCAAGTTTGATCAAAATCAATTGAAGGATGTTGATTCTGGAGTGTTCATAAGGATGTTACGCGGTAAGCAATTTGAACCGGTGACCTTGATCTTTGACCTATGACCTTGAAAATCAATAGGGTTCCAGATTCTCGTAAGGACTAAGTTTGTAGAAAGTTTGGTCAAAACCATTGAAGGATGGTGATTCTAGAGTGTTCACAAGGATATTGCGCGGTGAAAATGTGACCCGGTGACCTTGATCTATGACCTATGACCTTGACAACCAATATGGTTCCAGATTCTCTTAAATACTAAGAATGTACCAAGTAAGTTTGGTCAACATCCAATGAAGGATGTTGATTCTAGAGTGTCCACAAGGATGTAAAGCGGTAAAAATGTGACCCGGTGACCTTGATCTTTGACCTATGACCTTGACAACCAATATAGTTCCAGATTCTCTGAAAGACTAAGAATGTACCAAGTAAGTTTGGTCAAAATCCATTGAAGGATGTTGATTCTAGGGTGTTCACAAGGATGCTATGGACGGAGGGTCGGACGGACGGACGGGCGGACGGAAGGAAGGACGGACGGACGGTACCGTTACTATATCCCTTCTCAACTTCGTTGGCGAGAGGATAATAAGGGTAATAACAAAATTACCGAACTCCGAACAATCTTCCAAAGGGAAAGTCAAAACTCACAAGTATATAAACAGACAAAATCAGTCAACAACAGGAAAACAGTGAAAACCGTAATGACCCTGCCTTGGTGGGTTGAATCAGATTTTAAGGTGCCAAACCTACACATCTGATATAGTGCTCAAGACGCTTTTCTGGAATATCATTTATAAGTACATTCAAAGTCACAAACTTGGAAAGGCACATGATTACCAAAAAGAATAAGCAGGGTAACATAAATCAGCTAAAGTTACCTATGTCTGAGCGAGACGAACCTTCGTTTTAATTATCATTATATTATCTGGGAACTGTAAATATTTGCTTTAATAAAGACCAATTATAACCTCCATCCAAATAATAATGTTAAGAAAAGATGCCAAGGGAGAAATCAGGAGCCATAATTCGAAGGAGGGAGGACATAACGTACAATGGCCAAAATAAATAGGACAAAAGGACAAACAACGATCTACAAAACTACACACAAACCTAAAGATCGAGTAAAGGGAACCCCACCAAAAAGCGCGATTGAACTCATTGCTCCGGAAGAGACAGCAGTTACTCTTCCACATGTTGACCCATCGTGTTACTCTTTTTACAATCTTGGTGACAAGTTTTGAATGAGGAAGGAACTGAATTGTGATTACAACAAACGGAGCACAAACATTGTCTTCTGACAAAATAATTCCGTAGCTGTTAACAAAATCATGGTGGTGACCATAAAACATTCAAGGTGATGACTTCAACTTAACCAATAGGAGCGCTTGGTTCATGACCTCCATTGTTAAAAGTAACTCTCTATCAATGACATCAAGATAGGAACAACAATATCTGGAATATTGCATCAACTGACAGATATATACTCCATATGCAAGTGGAATGTTGTTGCATATAAATAAAAACTTGAACAATGAAAAATGCGTAAATTGTCTTTTTTAACTATCATTTTGAGGTGCAGGTCAAGGGTTGAGAGGACCATGCTGTATATATGGTATCATTTATATCAAGATCAAAGGGATTATACTCACCAAACTTTGAACAATTTACCGAAATGACACCATCTATAGTGTAATTTGAAATTAAAGGATCGGGATCGCTTCATTTTGTTTTTGTACGAATAAAGGAACAATTTGGCTAAAGGAGGAGCACGATTTGTAGCAATATAAATGCCGAATGTGTGATGAAAAACACGGTCACCAAGCATAACATACCTTGTCAACCAAACACTCGAGCATTTTGATATACTTCGATACACGGTTTCTGATTGTCCCTTTGGTATCTTCAATCTCTTCTTGATAATATCAGTTTATCAATTTCAGAAAACTGTTTGGTAGAATTATTTTTTTTTTCTCAATAAGGTTTATGCTTTCCTAAGAAAATATACTTGTATCTACGTTGGTCATTCTTTTTAAAAGAAATATAGTTTCACTACTTCGTTTAATCTGTCTTTTAGCTGGGAGTGGGAAAATGTTCAGGGTAGAGAAGTCACATAATCAATGGTATTGCTACATGTACATGTTTATAATACATGTTTGACATTCATTTTGAAATAGTATATTCTATACTGTTTAAACAACTAAATAATGATATTCTGTTACAATAAATTCCGTGTTATATATTGTTGAATGTATGTGGTATTTAATATAAATATAATATAACTTATCTCGAATGAATTTATTTATTTATTTATTTATTTATTTATTTATTTATTTATTTATTTATTTATTTATTTATTTATTTGAGGAATGATTTCATTGTCGAAGATGCATATCGTAACATATTTATCCTGTTACGTGGTGTGTACATATAGGCGTACGTAGCGGTCTTTTCAATTTCGAAATGTCATACTAGTAACGTAAACAATGGTCAAGAGGGACATCGGATTAGACATGATGTTTTCTCTATATATTTTTTATTCAAGAATGCATCACAAATATGCATATACTGAAATGGAGATAAATATTTGTACTTTTTATATGCTGCAAAAAAATAATAAAAAATAATGCTTGATATGATTTTTCTGCCGACGATAATACTTGTGAAACGCAGCAACGTTACTTTTTTTTTATCAAGGAGCAACTCTGTTTGACATCGATATTCAAATAATGCGCAAAACGGAAATCCATTTTCGTTTGGATTTCTTATAGTATGAAAAAGTACAAGATATGTAAATTATTTTTATATAACAACATTATGCTTTTAAAACTTTTCTTATTAGTAATGTTTGCCCTTAAATTTGATAAAACGTTAATTTTTGTTACATTGACAGGGACATACCTTAGACATCATCTGAATCTCATGTTGTCCAATTCCACTCAATTTTCAAGGAAAAACAGATATTACGTTATACGGGTTTTATTACGTTTTAAATTACGAAAAAAATCTGTCGAATTCGCAGAAAATTCATATCAATCATTTTTATCAAACATCACCAGTTAAAATGTAACGCGGAAGAAAACAAGCTCGACACTTGTGGGGGTTTTGGGCAATCATTTTCCATTAATAGTATCAGTATACTACAAAATCCTTCTGGTGGTTAAAAATGGTATTAAGAACGCTTGTTGATATATAATAAGTAGGTATCCATTTGTTATTGCTACTTCAACAAGCTCATACAATTTATAAATCGTGTTTTGTCCGAAGTAACACCAGTATTTCGCGACGTCTCAAAGCAAATCATATCGTCAGAAAATCACAACTAAATGATCTTCGAATGTTCTTCATTAACTACCCACGGGTCAATTATGATAGTCAAGAGTTCGTGTGAAAATACTTTGATCAAGCGCAACTGACTGTCTTTATGAGTAATCAAACCACAGCTTTTAAATGTATCTAAATTAATAAACGAATTCAATACAAAGTAGAGCTTTTCCACCTTAAAGAAGGATATTAACAATATCAACTGATGATTTTGATTGCGAAATATTAATAGCGAGATTTCTCTGCCAGTTGACCCATGGGTGGTGAGTGGAAAGTAATCAGAGCATGCTCAGCTGTAGGCTACCGACGATGAGTAACATTGGACGATACAAACGTTGTATTCGTCTTCTACTCAGTTACGCAATGTTTATATTTTGGGTGAGTTTTTTACTCGTGCTCGGAAGTTTTATTAACGCCTGCTCCTTCATCTTCATTGGTCATCTGTCAGTAAACAACAATTTATGAATCTATTATTTTGTTCAGATATATTAAATGCGAATAATGATAATAATTGAAAATGTTATTATATGATAAAACCATTTTTGGCAGGCGTTCATGCATGTGTACACGGTGCCGATGCACTCATACACTGAATAAACGTCCGAAGGAGTGAGTGCATCGGTACCGTGGACACATGCATGAACGTCTGAAAAGAAGCGTTTAATCCTGATAATTCTTCAATGCAATACTGAACATAAAAATATATTATTGCATATCCCTGGTCTAAAAAACACACAAATTAAAATTCC
>MJUT01047753.1:272930-289557 GCA_002080005.1 Gigantidas platifrons | reverse complement strand
AACTTCCAAAGTATGCACTTCAATATGTA
Organism: Gigantidas platifrons; assembly: GCA_002080005.1. Taxonomy (NCBI): domain Eukaryota; kingdom Metazoa; phylum Mollusca; class Bivalvia; order Mytilida; family Modiolidae; genus Gigantidas; species Gigantidas platifrons. The sequence continues at coordinate 289,528 of MJUT01047753.1, read as the reverse complement.
GATACAAAAATGATTAAAATTTTCCTTTTGAAATATGCTAGCAGCTGCTGACAATGCTTTGCCTCTCCCAGAAAGACTCCCCTATTATAAAACCACCAAGTATTATTATTGCCTTCTGATAAAAGCTATATTTACAAACATCAAGAAAGTGAATCTTTGGCTACTGAAATGCATTACAGAAGTGTTAGTTTGAGAACTTTCAAGAGTCATGTCCAAATATTGTTATAGCTAAACCTTGTACTGATTTATGTCAACACTCAAGACTTTGCAGACAAAATATCAAAGAGTGGGAATCTTTAGAAACAGGACAAGGAACCTTTACTACCAGAGTACAACAATCCATGAACAACAAGCCAAGGAGCAAAGAGATTACTACAAGACTCATGTGAAAACTAGTAACCAGAACTTAATGGGACTATCAGATGATCTAAGCAAAATTCAGGTAATTTATTTTGTGGTGCAAATTTCCATGACATAAACTACATGTACATCAACATGCATGATGAAATGATTTTTAATATTAATGGACAACTACCATAAATAATAGACATGCTCTGAAGATTATTGATCAAGACTAAATATTACACACATGAAATCAATGTAATCAATTTAAGCTTGTCAATTTTTATGTGGTTTTGAAAATGAAATAATGGTAAAATATGGCCAAACAGAAATCATTTTGAAAATCAAATTCACAAGTAATAAACATAATAACAGTACATTTTTAAATGTACTGAAATATATTGCATATAGCAGGTATAGTATGGTTATATTGTTATAATTTATTTTAGGCAAAACTTGATAATTATATGAACTACATGTACACAAGTTATGATAATATTTGATTTTTATACATTTTGAAAGGATATGAAAACATTTGAATTTTACTAAGTACATGTATTGTTTCACACTGGGTTAGGTACATGCCACAAACATACAGGTGAAAATGTATTCTTCCCGCATTTAAAAAACCCAAGTATTTTAGACATGGTTTTTATTTAATAGAATATAATATGTACACAAATTATTTATTGTTATATTTTTTTTAAATTGTAAACTTATAATTTATGTTTTTAAATAAAATCATTTGTAGTTATATTTATACTGCTTAATGTTTTCAGGTAATCCTACCATGTCAGTAGAAACAACTCTCTATTTTTCCTGGGATTATGCACAAGTTCATTTTCCACACCATGCACAGCAAGTACATGTAGAATCAATCTACTCCAAAACAACAAGGAAATGTAATGTTTTTGGAGTCTGATCTGATGGATCTGGTAATTATTTTTTTCTTTAACTTATGAAATATTTTCATTAAAATGTATGTACATTGTACATGATGTAATAAAGAGTTACTTTAATAAGAGCCATTTTCACTTTGAGACTCAGCTATTATTGATTTTTCTGACTGTAAAATACACTTAAAATGTATTCACATGCATTCAAATTAATGTTCTAAATACATATGTGTGTGATGGAAGGAAACAACAAAATTCCTTACAACATGTACACACCTATTTAAATGTGCAACAGAGGATAACTATTTTTTAATATATACAGAGACTACATGTATATCTGTAACATGCATTGGTGAAATTCTAATGTAGAAACAATAACAGAGGGAAAATTTTGCAGCTCATTTAATTTGGGTAAAGGGGATAAACCCTATATTAAAAGCAGTGTTACTAGTGGAGAGCAGATGAATGCTCTAGTTAGAGAGACCAAATCAACTCTACAAATCTTATGTACTGATATTGTCCATGTAAACGCAATTTACTGTACACTTAAATCAAATGTATTACCAGAAAATATAATAGGTAGATACTAATAATAATATGCCAGCTATTTCATGATTTTTTTTTATTATTAGAAAATAATAACATGTCTTTGTATTGAAATAAATTCAATTTATCATAAATACTTGAATGAACTTGAATAAATTCACAATAAAGAACTAGTACAATTGTACATTTTGTACCTTCAGAAAATCAAATTGCTTTTTTTGTTTTAAAGGAGAAACAATTCAACTAACCTACTAGCAAAATACAACATTAGTGATCTGCATATGAATGCAATGTCTTCTATAACTTTCAATTGATCTTAATGAAGCTTTAAATAATCAAGTATACCACCTTGAAATGGCTATGGAGAAAAGGGATTTTTACATGCTTATATTGAATGACAAATTTGAGATATTGAACAAATAATATGAATATTTTTTTTTCAATTACAGGTAACTGAAACAGTGTGAAGGTCAAGTAGAAATGTTCGCTATGTTCCATATATTGTAAATGATGTGATGGACCCAGTAATATTATATGAGTGGAAGTCTTACTTGCAAGAATTCTTTAAGCCATTGAAACATATTACTGACTACTATCACTTTTTCATTGATTCTAAGAATCCATTATTATCCAGGTGTAGTAAAGTGCAAAGAAAGGGTATCATATGAACAATTTACATTTAATTTGCTTTAATTCAAAACTATTCTTTAACAAACACAAACCCTTCCAAATGTTTCAATCATAAAGGTTTTGATACAGCAAGACAGTGGTACTTGTATGACCATATGGACAATGTTGTTATTCAGAGGAAGCTAAGGAACTGACATGCCCTAAGCCAGCTGTTCCAAAGAAGGAAATATACAAGTACAAATCAAGAAAAAGATAATGAGTACAGACCTAAAAGGGGAAGGACAAAGGCCTTTCTGAATTAAAAATAGACAACAATATGTGTTCATCATGTTTAATATTTAGACAGTGCAATAACTATCTGGTCAATGCATGTATAATGCTTGGTTTAGGTTTATGGCGTTTAAAGCCACTTTCAACAATATTTCAATATATCGTGGCAATTAATTTTTTTGGTGGAGAAGATCAGAGTATCCAGAGAAGCATGTCAAGAAATAGAATATTTTCTTTTGAAATTATAGATAACTTGACCTTGAAGTAAAAGGTCAAGGTCACATATAATAGCATATGGTAAATTAACTTGGTATAATATGGTTTAGGTGTTTAATGGCACTTTCAACAATATCTCAATATATCGTGGTGGTCAGTTTTATTGGTGGAGAAGTCTGGAGTAACCGGAGAAGCATGTCATGAAATAGAATGTTTTCTGTTCAAATTATAAATAACTTGACCTTGAAATAAAAGGTCATGGTCACATATAATAGCATATGGTAAATTAATTTGGTTTAATCTAGCCACATGACAAAATGTAGAGTCTAAGCCCAATGAGAAAAAAGTTATGAGCAAGATACAATATTTTCATATTACAGTCATTAATTTGACTTGGGGATCAAAGGTCAAGGTCACGGATAAAAATAATTATGAAAAGTGAATTTTAATAAGTTGATGAATAGACATGCCAAATATCAGTAGCCTAAGTCAACCAATAAGAAAGTTGTAGATCTGTAAGTGTGGTATGCTACATTGTTGAAAACCATGAAATAGAATGAAAAATCAATTGAAAACAAAAGCAAGGTTTATAGTGAGGCTATTATATAAAATGGCCATATCTTGAAAAGTACTTTAGATATTGCCATACAATTTTCACATAAGCTTTATTGATATAGTACAACACTAAAAATGCAAAAAACTCAAAATCGGATTTTCTCTCATCTGGACCCATTTTCTCAGTCATGGTCACATATGTGTTATTGAAATTTACAGTTTCCAAATAATAAAAGTATTATTAAAACTAAGGTTCTCCCCCCTCAGGTATAGGTGACCTTAGCTGATTGTGGCTATCCTATTTAGGTCTTTTGGTTTAAATGTTCGCAAAACGTTTTAAATTATTTGGCTTTCCAACCTTTCGATTTTGAGCGTCACCTGGTGGAATTTATTCCAGCAACGCGTTGTGTGCACTAAATTTGATATTTACGTTTTATTAATATAAATCGTCTATACTAGTTAGTAACTTACCTGACAGGTGATATCCCAGCTTTATTGGTCTGTGTTTAATATAAATCGTCTATACTAGTTAGTAACTTACCTGACAGGTAATATCCCAGCTTTATTGGTCTGTGTTTAATATAAATCGTCTATACTAGTTAGTAACTTACCAGACAGATAATATCCCAGCTTTATTGGTCTGTGTTTAATATAAATCGTCTATACTAGTTAGTAACTTATCTGGCAGGTTCAGATCGAATGATAATGTTTTTAACCTGACCGGAAGTTCATTTTCTAGTACTCACGATGAAAACAACGAAACATACGACATTTTCAATGAACTTACTGAACAGAGAAAGAAACATCCAGAAACATTTACCTGTGCGTATTTAAACATCAGTAGCATAACATATAAATTCTGTTCCATCAAACAACTGTTAACAACCAACACAGTTGATATGCTCATCATTGCTGAAACCAAAATTGATAACTCTTTCCCAGACGCACAATTTAAAATTGACAACTATCACTTTTGTAGAGCCGACCGAAACGCACATGGCGGTGGATTGATTGTTTATGTACGATCCGACTTAGCCTGCGACAAGAAAAACAAGCTTGAATGTAAAACTATTGAATCCATCATGATTGAAATTTTTGTTAACAAAAGAAAATGGTTAATATCGGGCTTATACAGACCACAGTCAATTAATGATAATAATTTCAATAAAGACTTTATTGATACTTTCGATAAAATTTCCACCTTATATGACAATGTTTTGATTTTGGGTGACATTAACTATGACATGCTCTCTGAACATAAAGGAGCACCACTGAAAAATGTATGTGATATGTTTGATTTTGTAAACCTTGTTAAAAGTCCTACTTGTTTTACTAAAGGTGCCCCTGCAACTCTTAATGACGTTATATTGATAATTCGATCAACTCTCTGTCAAAATATACAAAATTTAATTGTGGCTTGAGCGACGTTCATAATATTATATCGGTTCAAATCAAAGGAACAATTCCTAGAATAAATAAAACGTTTGTAGAATATAGGAGCTTTAAAAACTTTGACCAAGAAATTTTTTTAAATGATTTAGAGCAAAAAAACTTAAACTCAATTGTTGACAAATGTGATAATGTAAATTCAGCATATGAGAATTTTGAATCAGAATTGATTTCTGTAATTAATAAACATGCCCCAATGAAAAAGAAAAAAACCTGTAGATAAACCAGTCCCATTTATGAATGAAAACCTCAAAAGAGCAATCTACTAAAAAAGAATGTCATATAATAAGTACAATAAATGTAAAAATAAACAAAATTGGGAAATATACAGAAAACAGAGAAATTTGGTGAACAAAATAAAAAAACAATCCATCAGAAATTATTTTATTGAAAGATGTGTAGGTGGTCCTAAAAGTAAAAATTGTTGGCCTACAATAAAACCCTTTCTAACGAATAAAGGCTCTCATTTTGTTAAGACATAATTCTGTGTGAAAATGATAATATTATAAATAACCAAACAGAAGTAGCTGAAACATTTAACAATTTCTTCGTAAATGTTGCTAAAGACATCGGTTCACAAAACATAAAAACAGATGATAACCATCCAAGTATAAAAGCAATAAAAGTAAATAAAACTGAAACTGACCAATTTATTTTTAAGCCCATTAATGAAGAATTTGTTAATAAAGAAATTAATAAAATTGGTATAAAAAAGGCTACAGGAAAAGATGGAATATCCTCTAAAATCTTAAAATTATCTAAATCTGCTGTAGCAAAACCCATTTCTAAAATTATAAATAAATCCTTTGAAACATCAACATTCCCTGATAAACTTAAAGAAGCACAAGTGGTTCCCTTACATAAAAAATAACACTCTAGATAAAGGCAATTACCGGCCAGTCAGTATCCTTCCCATGATATCAAAAATCTTTGAAAGGGCAGTAAACAGTCAAATTGTCGAATTCTTTGACTCACATTTTCATACTTTTTTATCTGCTTTTCGGAAGGGCTACGGATGCCAAACTGCTTTATTAAAGGTAATTGAAGACTGGAAAAAGGCTTTAGATCAAAATAAATATGTTGCAGACATTCTCATGGACCTATCAAAAGCATTTGACTGTTTACCCCATGACCTACTTATATTAAAATTAAAAACCTATGGTGTATCTCCTTCTGCTTTAAATCTAATAGATAGTTATTTAAAAAATCGTAAACAGTGTGTTAAAGTGGGCCCACATATTAGTAACTGGCAAGATATTTATAAAGGGATGCCCCAGGGTTCAATACTTGGCCCTATCCTTTTTAAAATATTTTTAAACGATATTTTCTACTTTATAAATAATAGTGATCTTTATAACTATGCGGACGATAATACGCTTTCCTACTCTGATCATGATATAAATAAAGTAATCTCTACTTTGGAGGATGACAGTATGACTTTAATTAATTGGTTTTCCATTAACAAAATGAAGGCTAACCCAGAAAAGTTCCAGGCAATTGCCATAGGTAAGCAAACCAAACAACAAAACTTAACCTTTACTCTAGACGGAAATAAAATTGAATGTGAATCTGAAGTTAAACTTTTAGTGGTAACAATAGACTTTCAATTAAATTTCAATGAACATGTGTCAAATATTTGTAAAAAAGCCTGCAGGCAATTAAATGTATTAAAAAGAATTGGTACCCATTTAACAAAACTAGGAAAACTTACAATCTACTACTCCTTTATTATGTCCAACTTTAACTATTGCCCACTTGTTTGGCACTTTTGTGGAGAAACGAATACCAAAAAAATAGAAAAAATACAGGAAAGGCCTCTGAGATTTATATACAATGAATACACCTCTAGTTATGAAGACCTGTTATGCAAATCTAAACTGCCATCCCTAAACGTAAGGAGACTTAGAACATTTGCTTTAGAAGTTTTCAAAATTGTTAATAAAAATTGTCCTGTTTATTTATTTGACCTCATAGATATAAAAAATACTTTGTATTCTTTTAGATATCAAAATAAAGCAGCTTTACCACAGGAAAGAACTACAAGTTTTGGTTTACAATCTTTTCGTTATGCAGGTGCAAAGCTCTGGAATGAGCTGCCTGACCACTTTAGAAAAGACATGTCACTAGACCAGTTTAAACATTTGATTAATACATGGTCAGGCAGCTCATGTCATTGCTTTGCATGCAAGGCTTCAGTTTGATTTCCTTCCCTTAGTATGCTATATATATGTTTAGTTTAGTTCATCAATTGTGCTTATTTTTAATTTAGTTCAACTACTGTGCTTTTATGTCTTATATTATTTATATGCTCTGCTTTTTATGCATGTGTCTAGTTCAACTACTGTGCTTTTATGTCTTATATTATGTATATGCTCTGCTTTTATGCATATGTATGTCCTGATGCTTGTTTTATTATTTACATGCATGTCGGTTTTAAAAACTCTTCAGAGCTTATGTTGTATGTTTTTATACTCCGACTTTAAATAAAATTTGTATCTGTATCTAGGTAATATCCCAGCTTTATTGGTCTGTGTTTTACCAGAAAAAGCAAACGTAGACAGAAATAAATATATGTGAAGAATATTCAATAACAATAATTTAATTAATTTATAATAATCTTTTATTTGTATATAACAATGTCACGTGTCACGACAGTACCATGTAATTATAATACACCTGTAGAGTACATAAAACAGTAGACTTCTACGGTAAAGGTGGATTTTTTTTTAACCGATTGTAATTACAAAACGCCATCTGATCATAAATTTAACAAAGATAGATATAACCATCAATATATTTGCTTGAACACATAATAATTGTTCCTGGATATGACGTATTATTAGCCATACCTTAAAGATAATTATCCACGGGTGGTTTGCTACGTCACACGCACGGATACTTGAACATCGCGAACGTCGCCTCGGGGTAGGTTTATGCAATTATACAATTTAAAAAAAAACAACTAGCAAAACCAAGTAGTTCACCGAATGGCCCACATATCAGACTTCATTGTTAGCATACATTCATTGCGTGGAAACCTGTCAGTTTTACAAACACTTCTGTACAGTTAAACGGGCAAGGATACCGTTCACACAAAACCCATTTAACTGTACAGAAGTGTTTGCAAAACTGACGGGTTTCCACGCAATGAATGTATGCTAACAATGAAGTCTGATGTGTGGGCCCTTCAGTGAACTACTTGGTTTTGTTAGTTTTCTTTTTTTTTTAATTGTACAACTGCATAAATCTGCCTCGAAGCGATGTTCAAGTATCGTGCATGTGACGTAGCAAACCACCTCAATCTAATTAAAATTATATCTCTCACTTTGCTCTTGTTTATTTATATTTCGCTCACATTGAGGATTTCTCTGTCAGTTGACCCTCGGGTGATAATGGAAAATAATCGGAGCATGATCAGCTGTAGGTTAACTATTAATAGTGAGGATTTCTCTGTCAGTTGACCCTCGGGTGATAGTGGAAAGTAATCGGAGCATGATTAGCTGTGGGTTAACTATTAACAGTGAAGATTTCTCTGTCATTTGACCCTAGGGTGATAATGGAAAGTAATCGGAGCATGGTTAGCTGTAGGTAAACTATTAATAGTGAGGATTACTCTGTTAGTTGACCCTAGGGTGATAGTGGAAAGTAATCTGAGCATGATCAGCTGTAGGTGACCAACAATTAGTAAAACTGGACGATACAAGCGATGCACTCGTACCCTACATACAGTTACTAAGTGTTTAGATTTTGGGCGAGTCTCATACTGGTGCTCTATAGTTTCATTTCCATTTGCTCTTTTATAATGATTTATCACCTGTTGTTAACCAACAATCTATGAATCTATTTTTATTAGATATAATTAAATGAGAATAATGATAATAATTGAATATTTTATATTTTATATTAAAATTACACGATACATGCTAACGCCATTCGATACATTTAAAGACTGTTATACATGTACTTACCTCAGACTGTATGTTCCAATCAGCTGACAAACATCAGAGTCACTTGTTGGTCTGGGGCTGTATTTAACAGAGGGGATTTCTGGTAACTGTACAACTGACAGCTTCGAAATCTCAACATTTAATTTCTGCAGATGTTGAATAATAGAAGAATCATCTCTGGATTGTCGTATTTTCTCTTCCCTTTTTTCGATCGCTTTTACATTCTCCAACTGCTGTTTGCAATCCGACAACATCTTAGTAAGCGATTCTTTTTCATGACTGGCTTTCTCTTTCAATGTCGCGATCATCTTCTCAATTTGGCGGTCAACCATTGCTTTTATCTTTTTCCCTTCTGCTGTTAATGCATGGATAACAGATGTAGCACTCAGGTCAAATGTGGTTATACCTTCATCTATTTGTTCTCCGTTTGTTTTGATAACACCTAGTTTCGTCTGCATTTCCCGTCTGAGGGTTGTTCTAAGGCTAGAGATAGACTCCTTCATATTGGACATAGCATGGCCCTTATGCTTACCAGTGACACATTGCATGCAAATAGAAACCTTGCATTTGTCACATCGAAAAAGAAAATCTTCTTTGTGTTCTTCACATCTCAATTGTTCTTCCTGGACGACATGTTTACCACTTTGAAACTCATGGTTTCGTGATACCTTTTGCCTGTTATGCTGCGCTTTGCAGATTCCGCAAAAATACTGTTGACATTGCAAGCAATAATGAGTTCCCGGGCCCCCCATGCATATCTCGCATGGTTTTAAAACGCACTGAGCCATAATAGTGTACTACGCAGGTTATATGTTATCTATCGAGTGACGATAATTTTAAAAGTCTAACGTATTCGGATATGGATATGTAAAGATACAGTTGGACTTCGGATTTTGATTTATTATATGTAATATCATTTTTATTTTTACTAATTTGAGTTTTGATTTATTAAATACATATCAATGGTTTTGTGATTTAAATTTGATTATCCTTTTGTCGTTTTTTTTTTCTTTTGACCATTGCATTTTCTGTCATTTTCTGATTTACTGCTTTTGGTATTCCCCTTGGTATCTTCATATATTTTAGTGTAAAATCCCAACACAATGTTATGAAATCAACCGTTGTGTATCTATTTATAGCTTAAATAGTATGTCATGTTCCTTTGGAAGAGTCACAGTGGTTTAAATAAGTGATAATTACCTAATAAAATTATGTTTTTTTTTCTTTCCTTTAGCCATCTCAAAAAGATATAATTCGTTGACAATACTGACATACGTGTGCTTGAAGATAATTGAATAAACATCTCTCTTAAAGATAAAATGATACCAAAGATAACAATTTTAAAATAGACATTTGACGTTAAAGGGTTGCTTTAAGTGTTTTTTTTTGTGGGGGAGGGGATTGTGTTTCTTTTATTTTGCTAAATTCAAAAGATTTATCATCTAGTCATATATTGTTTGTACGTGCAAAATATTTTAGCTGCAAGTTAACATTTATAAACTGTTATTGTATATGCACCCTTTTAAAAAAAGAAATTTAAATAAACATCGTCTTGAACGCATTATTGTAAAGTCTTACACTTGAGATCAGCATCAGTGATATGTGAGATGTGAGCTGATTTTTTTTCCGGCATCAGATACGTATAATCAACTGTTTTATATCGAGGGGTTAATGCCAGAAGGTCGTAAGTGCACATTTTGTAGTTTTGAGAAAATCGAAGTTAAAGGTTTTGGTCAGTCAGAATTTTTTTTTGGTACAACATATTCAATTGAAATTTGACATGGGAAGACCTTGGTTGACTCTCTGTACTTTTAATTTGGAATAATGGTATTTCCATTTGTATTTTTTTTAAATAAATCATTAATTTGTCACTTACGACCTTTTAACAATTTAAAAATGATAAGTAAAAACAATGAAAAAACATAGTAAGTGCACTTACGACTTTCAAACTTCCATTGTAATTGTGTATTCAGAATTATTTTCAGTTGTAAGTATACATACGACAAATTAACTGTAGGCATCTTCGTAGTTAATAACAGATTAAAGTGTATGCAAGTACACTTACGACCTTAAGTAATTGTGTGGAAGTGTTATTCTGTGCCAAGAACATTCACTTAAGGCTTTGTAAAGGTGCTCAATATTAAGAACCGCCACAAATGAATGTCTTTATATATTCTATATTTGTTTATATTTAATAATGTTTTCTTGGATTTATGAATATTTGTGTAAACATTTTAACAATGTCATAAGAATTAAAATAGCTATTCATTGACCTTAAGATTGATGGTTAGTCATTCAAAGATACGTTTACTTCCATGAAGCAACGAGAAATTATAGGATACTGGTATAGAGACTATAATATATTGACTCGTACCAAGAAAAGGTTCCCACGTAGAATAGGTCATAATAAGTAAACACAATTAAATCTGTAATTTCTTTCTGAACAAACATTGTTTTCTTGTAAATCAACATGAAATAGCTGCAGTATTGCTTAACAATCATTTATACCATGCTTACATCATGATAAATCAGATGTGAAACACGATACAACTTATATATAATAACTTAATATTTGCTAATCACGAATTAACCCTCAAACTATAAACAGATTACAGACGATGTAAGACATAAATTTTTAATACAATTCTACTTTTTTGTGAATAATACATGATAATAATTCACTTTTGATATATAGTTACTGAGCTAAAAATATTAATCCATCCAGTAAATGCTCAGATTTACTCATCATCCATTTCATGGTAAAGATCTGGCTCTGGAAACACATCTTCCACACTAGAATAGGAAGGTGTATTTTTATTATATGAGTGGTACTCTTCTGGAGTTGTTCCATCTTTACATAAGGCCAACATATCTTTGTTGTTCTTTGTATCAGATATAGGTGTTTTGTTTTCATAAAAATATTTCAGATCTAATAAAACAATATGAAATTCTGGATTTTCTAATTCAGATATTTTTTTTCACTCCCCACATTTGCTTTGATTTTTATGTAGTGAAACTCCTCGTCAAATTCATGCTTTAAAATAAATACTGTCTGGATCATGTTTCCATTTGATTTCTAACAATTTCACCCTTTTACCACTGATTTTTTCATTAATGAAAGTGGAAGTATTTTGCTTGAGTCATCTTTGAAGTCTACAATGTCAGTATATTTTAGTGGTACCACTGTATATGGGTTTCCTTTTTCTCTCCATTTTGACAATAGTATTCCACTGACTTGGTACAAACGCTGAAATGCATTTTTTGGCAGCCACCACAGCATTTCGGTGTGTTCGGGTTCTAAATATTTTTGATCAATTGTTCTTATATTGTTAATAGTTAAATCTCCATGTAAAAGGGTTGCAGTTGTTGTTGAAGGTAATCTGAGTTACAGCAAAAGACTTGAAGCGATTTTGTTTTACCCTCTATTACACTCTGTCTCATTCCACATTACACAGGTTGCCTTTGCATTACCTAAGGAGCATAGTCCAGTCCGATAACCGTTGTTACCTCCCTTGTCGAATTGGAGCTCTCCTGTATTTTACGACTTCCGGTGAGTATGACTTTCCTCGGTTCAGTCGTTAATGTAAACAACCGATTGTATGGACGTGTCAATTGCCGATCTCGATCAGTTTAAAGTAAAACAATTGAAAGATTTTCTTCGCTCACGTGGAGAACTTGTTGCCGGTTCGAAAAGTGAACTTCTACAACCACTTTCGGACATTAAACACCGTGATGAGAACTTGGACAACCAATCACAATGAAGGTTTTCTCCAACTATGATAAGTGGTTTCTGAATTGTCTCCAGTTGAAATAAAATACCCTTGGACTTTGTAGAAGTAACTTGACACTTGAACATATATATGTTAAAGACTAAAAATAATCACTAAGCAGTGAGGATTCCTTATAAATGTCTTTATGACAATTATTAAAGTTGGACAGAAGTCAGTTAATCATTGTTTATTGTTAGCTAAAAATTATGATTGTTGCTTCTATTTTACATTTCTTTTGGCTTGACAATAAATATAAAAAAATGCCACTGCCAAAAATTGCTGAAAGAGATATTTGTGTTTTTAGTCATATTAATTAAATAGGAAGAATTTGCATATTTAAAATACATATGGTGATATGACAAGTGAAGTAATCTTAATCGCAGTTATGGCATACCTATATAAAACTATATTTATAAATTATGGAAGCTAATCTGTGAGGAAATATTTGTCTGTTTTACTCATCTTACATATTTTATGTACTATTTGTAACAAGAAATGTCGAGCTTTACTGATATTGCAGGACAATATAACTATTAGGGTAGAGTGATCGAAAGTCGAACTGGATCGTAAGTCGGACGATATTGTGAGGTATTTTTGAATATTTGCTCAAACTTAAAGTTATTTATCAACGATTGCACCGCAATCCCAGAGCTCCAATCTGTTGTTTCTTATCTGCCCTTATATGTCACGTTTTTCCGGTCTTTGACCACGCCTACTTGCAAAAAGTCATTTTCTATCCAGAGTTGTCGTTACTGCTGCGCTACACAACATCTCTGTCAACGCTCATTACATAAGATTCTTGTAAAATTTAGAAACAGTAAAAATAATCTACTTAAAATTCTTTTAATTATTGTAAATATCAATAAAGATGAAAATAAATCACTCATTTCAAATCAATTCTCTCTTAAAAATGATTTGTGATTGTTTTTAACTTTTTAATGTTTACCTCCGCAAAATAGTTCTCCAAGAAATGGGGGGTAAAATCATTTTTAAGAGAGAATTGATTTGAAATGAGTGATTTATTTTCGTCTTTATTGATATTTACAATAATTAAAACAATTTTAAGTACATTTTTTTACTGTTTCTAAGTTTTACAAGAATCTTGTAAAATTAGAGTTGACAGAGATGTTGTGTAGCGTAGCAGGAACGACAACTCTGGATAGAGAATGGCAAAAAGTGAACAACAGCGGCAACTTTGAAACGTAAAAAGGTAAGATTTTTAGGAATTCATTCTTTTCACCTGTTCAGAAATAAGACTTACGTGTAGAGCAAAATACTAAAACACAAATGTGTACAAAATTCGTAGTGTTACTATTAAGATATGAGGTAGATTTATGTACAAAAACGAATATTTTTTTGTGTAGAAGGACATTTTTAACGGGCCTTGTTTGATCGTAAGACGGGCAACGAAATTACATTGATTTGATCATAAGTCGGACAGTGTCCGACTCTATATCAAAGTATTTTTTTCATAAGTAAGTCATGATAGTTCCTTCATAAAGTAATTGTAGGGCCTATAGCTTAATCATGTATATGATATATTGATCTAGATGAGACGTTTTATTTCAAATTCGAAGTATCTTACCTGAAATGATATGATTTGTTTTAAAATTTGTAGTTTATTATTTTTTCTACTACAATTTCGCATCCTTCCCAGAAAGGATATGGAATATGGACGAGATGGGTTTAAATGTAGAGCACAAGCCTCGACAAGTGATAGCGAAAAAATGAGCTAAATCTATCCACGGAAAAACTTCTGGAGCTAGGGAAACTGTCACGGTGATAGCATGTGGTAATGCCGCAGGTAGCTATATTCCTCCCCACTTCATAATACCTGGGAAAAGTAAAAAGAAGCTACATGGCTATGATACGCAGTCAGCAGGAAAAGGCTCACCCATTGCTGGGGCAAATGTTTCTGTCTCCGAAAGTGGGTGGACCAAGGCTGGCATTGGTAGGCTATGGTTTGTTGAAACATTTATCAAATCCATCGGGCCAGCAATGCGCAGCTACTTATATTTGACGGTCATTCGTCCCACAACAACCTTGAATTCACCAAAACTGCAAGACACGAAAACATAATTCTTCTTGAATTACCTAGTCACACGAGCCATTGGACACAACCTTTTGATAGGTATGTATTCAAATCTCTTAAAAATCATTGGAACGCCGAATTGGATAATTTCATTCGCATGACCTGCATTGCAGTTGGCCACGCCCAATTCCTCAAAGTATTTTCACAGGCTTGGGAAAAAGCAATGACGCCAAATAACCTTAAGAGTGGATTCAGGGCAACCGGGATTACAACCCTGGTGCAATACCAGATGAGGCATATTCTCCAACTGACGTACTCGAACCGGCATCCAATGTTCAAATGCAAAATGTCAGTGCCGAAGGTCTAGACAAGTCTGCACAAGATGATTCGAATGGGTATGACGATGCTAACAACACACTTACTACAGTTGCAGCAACGGACCAATCACTAGCTGCAAATATTGTCTCATCCACACATGATACAACACTGGAATCTAATGTTGTTTCCTCAATAACTTTGTCGATGCCAATAACTACGGATGGTTTGTGTAATCTGCCATTATCTTTAGACCCAAATGATTCCTTTATCTACAAATTAAACTATGCTGATGACACCTCTCTTAATGACCTTCCTGACGACGAACTCCTTGTTGACATGTTAATAATTTGTAACAGCGAAGAGGGGCAAAACGAAAAAACCATACAGTGTATAGAATGCACAGACGACATAGCGCTTGACGTTGTTGAGTCAACTCTGTCCACAGAAAAACTACTAATCTATACTGCGGCTTTAGTTAGTAACATGGACATTGAAAATGATTCTATATTCCAGTCTTGGAAAAAGTTCAAAACTCGAGGAGCAATGAGCTGTGACGAAAGCAGTAAGAGCGTTGCCCAGTCGGTGATAGACGAATGCTTCCCTGTTCCATCATCTTCTTTAAAACGCAAACGACCAAATAAGGAGTCATATTTCGTGATCTCCGGAGATGAAGTGTATAGACAAAAATGGAAAACTCAGGAAAGGAAAATGCGAGAAATTGAGGAAAGGAAAAACGTAAAATAGAAAAGGCTAAAAGACAATTACTAAAACAGGAAGAGAATGAAAACAAACAGAAAAAACGGGAAGAAACCAAAAGAATGAAAGAAACAAACAGCAATAAATTAAATGAAAATAATGAAAATAAGAAAAGAGGACAAAAACAATTTTACAAACTCCTTAAGCTTACAAATGACACATATACATTTTGATTGGACTGACATGATCAGTATTTACAAAAATGAATTAAGCTGAACAATCTTAGTTTAGTATATGAATGATACAAAGCATATTGCAGAGGCGTAGCTGCATATACGTTGTCACGCCATGGCGTGCACATCGTCAGGTTATAAAAAATTAGGATATTGAATTTATAATAATAATACTTTTTTGTATTCTTATTGAAATTCCTTCAGTGTTATATTTCACGTACATGGTTTTTAATTACAACAATATTTCATTCAGGTATTTATTTGGTCCTGGTTGCGGTCCGTCTTCCGTAATTGAAATCGTCAAAAAAGTGAAATACAACCGAATAGATATCAAAAGGTGACTTGTTTCAACCTTATTTATAACAAACATTGAAAGTCTTTCAACTTCTAAATCACGTTCATGATCTTTAATTACAACACTATTTCATGCAGGTGTTCATTTTTTCCTGTTCCAAATAAAGGTCTTTATCAAACAGCATCATGCGGTTTACATGTAATGCAGTTAGTACGTATTTAAATCACATAAGGCTATTTCTATTTTTCATACGTTGGGGGCAGGGGTGGGATGATTTTTTCAAGTACATCAATCTGTCCTGTTTTCATGTTGGGCGGAAGTCGCTATTGTACATTCGAAATATTTATTGCGAATTTATCAAGTATGATGCACGTGTTACCTGTCTAGTATATTATGTTTTTTT
>MJUT01047753.1:213949-248279 GCA_002080005.1 Gigantidas platifrons | reverse complement strand
TCCCGATTTTTAGTGGAGTTCGTACTACTCGATCTTTAGTTTTATGTGTGGTTTTTGTAGACCGTTTTCAACATTTTGTCCTTTTTCTTTTGGCCATTGTGTTGTCTGTCATTCTTCGATTTATGGATTCTGATTACACCTTTGGTATCTTTAGACTTGTCTTCTGTAAACAATAGGCATCCTGATTGTTAAAAAAAAATCATAATTTTAAAACGACCAATGCTTATTCCAACTTGAACAACTAGATATAATTGTTCAGGACCACTAACTCCTGCAGAGTGGTTATGGTCGTACCAAATGTTTTACGGTACTCCTCCATATTCACCATGTTAGTATAAAATGGAGTAATATCGAATAAACATTAAATCTATTTTCAAATGGACGACTGGTTACTTATGCAAGTGAAATGGGGAAAAAAGGGGAAGATTATTTCATTGAAAGTCAATGAAATCTCTTTGCATAATTCTTGAGCTTGTCGTAAATGTAAGAGGAAAGAAAAAAAGCAATGCTTGACCGTGTTAAAGTTTATAGTCACACTTTAAATGAGCAATGATTAATATGAAAAAACAACTTTTTATGAGTATTGCACTCATTTCTCGAATTTGTAAATAACCATATGCATTATCTTGCTTTGAAAATAAACCAACACTAGTTGCTTACAGTTTTATCTTTTGTTAATTAAAAAGTAACATGCATTAAACTACATAGACAAAGTTGTTTTTACTGTCGTACCATTCATTCATGTGGGTCTGATTAAAATGTGTGTATTCACATATTTCATTTTCGTCAAACTCCAGTGGGAAATTAGGTTAACCCAAATTAACTTATCCCAGTGTTTTCGTATTAACGAAACCCGTTCTTTGTAAAGGCAAAGTTCTTTAAATATTGATATGATTCAAATCAATGAAGACAAATTTGGGACTGACAGATGTGTAAACATAACCCCCTAAATGAACTTAATATGCACTTTCCCCTTGATCACTGATGGTTTTCTCTAGAGAGTTGTCCCAAATTCCGGACTTATTGTTCCAGTATCAACCATCGGGAATGCTCTAGAGTGAGCCACTGCTTTGCTGGGGGTAATAACTCCATTTCAGTCCCTCTCATAGCGACGTGCGTGAAACTTCATTACATATTTCAATGGCTTTAGGTCAACATGAATGTCATCTCTCCATCCTAACATGCATATCTGATCCTCTAAATTATTTCGTTTTTTGACTTGCTTGGCCAAACAATCTCTTCACGGAGTCAATTTTCTTTTTAATATCTACAAAAGTGATATACATTTGTAAATGGTTTGTATGATCACATTATAATGATGTAACGAAGACACGAACAATATTTAAATGTCACTAAAGGTCAGACAAAAGATCTGTAAAGTTCAGTTAGTAAATTGTCGATAAAAACAAAAAGTTTTGATGTTCTATAATGCGACGTCTGAATTTTTTTATATATATGTATAATACACATACGAGAGAAACAAGTTAAACAATCTACTTTAATGTTTTTATTAACTGTAACTCGTTATTGCATGAACATTACAAAAACATCCATAGACTAAAATGCAATAATACGAAGAATCACTTCTTTGTAAGATAGATATATATTTACAATTCACATTTTCTGAGTGAATTTCAGTTGTCCTCTTTCAGCTATTATTTCTGTGTAAGTTCTCTAGCACCTGCGGATAAAAATCAAATGAGGTCTTACAAGGATTTCTACAATATTTATCACAATGATCTTAATCCATTATTTACAGGGACGATACCCTATGTAATTCCTGCTGTATCGACTGTTGGTGATGTTCTGGTTCCTGTCAACACATATGCGGTACGGAGTGCTATTCAACAACAAGAAAAAACAACATATAAAATAATCATATGACAAGCATATACAATTGTACGATTTGGTAAGAAATTTGCGTGAGCTATGACATTTCATTCACATATTCTCGGTGGAGTAACACATTTAAAGCACATTCTTTTGTCAATGAGTTCGAATTGAATTTCTCTAATTCACCATATTACTCTGGTATTAAACAATCATCAGCTAATCTATGACTACTAATTTAGAGGATACAAAGGGTTAATTATAATCCGTTAAAGTAATGTTTATTTACGTGCTAATTATTGACACATTCACGCACACATAAGGTAGTTATGTTTAAAATGTCGTCCTGTAACAATGATTATATGTTCAAACTGCACACTACGAGGCTACAAGACGCTACAAGAGATATATTTAACACGTTCCATCATCACAGCTCCCTATCACATAATTAGAGGATTGATTTATTATCTGACTTTCTGATCATATTGATAGAAGCTTATTGTAACATTGCTAAGATCAAAATTTTGACCTGAACAACATGATATTGCAAAATTAACTTTTGAGGTTGTCTCTCTTTGAATGTTTGCAATGACAACTTTTCAATCTATACCTCTGTTGTTGGGGTATTTGTTTCCGAGGGTATCAGTCGGTTTTCAAATCATTGACTTCATGTGTATCCGGTAAAGGTCATCCTAGATACGTATCTTATGCTCTAAATTAAACATTTGACGTTTGTATTTGG
Organism: Gigantidas platifrons; assembly: GCA_002080005.1. Classification (NCBI taxonomy): domain Eukaryota; kingdom Metazoa; phylum Mollusca; class Bivalvia; order Mytilida; family Modiolidae; genus Gigantidas; species Gigantidas platifrons. Next base: position 245,707 of record MJUT01047753.1, on the reverse strand, counting down.
ATCCTATTGACCGGTGTAACTTGGTAGAGTTAGAACCCCTTTAACCGGATCACATGTACATTGTACTTAGCTTCTATAATTTGATTTGTAACAGAGGAGTGGTGGGTATTGCTATTGGTTAATCATAATGTCGACAGTAATTGCTTGTAATCTTTTGACAAATTAATTCATTTGAGATGCTTGGTGTCCTTTTTACTCATTTCTTCCGGTTAAATGTTGTTGTTGGTCTGTCACAGATATATCTAAATTGTGCACAGCTTCTATTGTTTGAGGTTTGACAGAGGGCAAGTTTGTATTGCTGGTCTTGTTTATATTGTCAAAAATTACAGCAGAGGATTGCTTTGTATTGTTATTGGTCAGTTATAATGTCGACAATCATTGCTTAACTTGTTTACTTTTGACAAATTAATTTATGTGAATTCCTTTCTGTGTACTAGTCATATTCTCTTAATTTATGTCCTTGCACTATTTTAGTTGTCGAATTAAGTTTGTCATAATATGAATTTTCTAGTGATTTATATAGTAATAACTCTAATAGAATTAAAGTATCTCGTTTCAGTGCCTTTTGATTGGACAAGGACACTGTCACGTGTTTGTATTTGATTCGTTCATAACTCGATGAACTTTCCAATCTGCAAGTCGTAACTACGAGAATCCACCATCTTGAAAACGTGAAATTCGACATGTCATATTTACAACAATATACAAAAATAATTCAAACGCCTACTTTGTAAACTTATTTGAGCTAAATCGTATTAAAATTGAATCGTGCACGAAGACAAATGACGCGTGATCTTTATATTTTAAAATGGAAGTCTTCATATGACGTCATCGTATTAATGTTCCAAAGTCGTCAACAACATTTCGCGGAATTTTAATTTGTGTGATTTTTACACCAGGGATATGCAAGAATAATACATTTTTATCTACAATATTGCATTGAAGAATTATAAGTATTAAGCAGTTCTTTTCAGGGGTTCATGCATGTGTAAACGGTGCTGATGCACTCACAAAGTTTATATAAACGCCCTTCGGACGTTTACTCAGTTTGTGAGAGCATCGGTACCCTGGTAATCAGAGGTAGACCGGTATTGCTGGATTCTGATAGTCATTTTACGCAGCGAAATATGCCTAACATATTATACAACAAATTTAGCCAAAGGAAAATCAATGAAGTCTATCATTTAGAGCTTGAATTTATAATCCAGTTTACAGTTCGTAATCCGTGTTTTACTACATCTACGACGAATGTCATTTTTATCCTCCGCTTCATTCAATCTTTTACCATTACTTTACAAATCTCAAATTGCTAAAATGTAGCACATCATGAACAGCATACCCTGAAATTACATTAACAAATTCAAGCAGTATCATTCTAGATAATTAATAATCATTAAGATGTACAATACAGGGTGGATTGATGGTGGATGTTTGTCTGATTTTAAAACCACCTTTTACTTAACGTCCTTAATTCTTCTTGAGAACTTTTCAAAAAAGGCCGAAAAGATTTCAAGGTATCACCAAGTACCAAATGCTAGATACAAAAATAGAATGCACCAACATAAACCCTATTGTGCCCAGAGGGATGACTGGATATACATTTCGCGATTTTAAATCCCTATATCAACGACTCTGATACTGAAAATTATCGGTCAGTGGAACTACTGAAAGCACATTTTATGAAGTTACCGATAAACAAACAAGAACATTAGTTTTAAAGGCTTAGACATATATTATTAATATGGATTAGGCACAGCCTACAGCTGAACATCGCATCTACGCATAGACATGTACATGTGCAAATGGTAGTTTTGGGTTCTTTTCCTCATTATTCTGGATTATTTTTTTTGTTCTTCAAGTCGACTTACCCAGTTAATTATATTGCAAAGGACATTTATTTGGGCCGAGTTATATGACGGACGACTTTTGTTTAGGGCCGAGATATATCGGGGACGACTTTTTTTTAGGGCCGATCGTTCTTTAGGAGCGAAACGAGAAGGTCTAACGATTTCTATTTTTTAAATAAATTAATCGTTTCATGTAAAGAAACGGTACGGTTTCCGTTCTAATTTGTGTTCGTTATTTTTAAACTGGATAGTTATTTTTTATTAGAATTAAAGGGCTATTTCCTGTACTTCACTCCGATTGCCCATTATATGCCGAAACTTAGAATCCATTTCATGTTGGTATTGTTCATATATTGAATCTCCTTACACACATGTTGCTGTTTAGCTCGCATCGTGCGTTGATCACTACTAATACTGCAGGTGGTTTTGTCATGCTATGCTAGTGGTAGTGACTGTCGTGATATTCAACACTGCAGTTATCATTTACATAAATAAAATGAAAAACAAATCAAAAATACCAAGCTGTATATTGTTGTAAATATGAGATGTAAAATTTCACTTTTTCAAGATGGTGGATCATCGTAGTTACGGCTTGCTGATTGAAAAGTTCATCGAGTTATGAACGAATAAAAAAACAGGTGGCAGTGTACTTTTCTAATCAAAAGACACGGAAAAGATATACTTTAATTCTAAAAGAATTGTTGTTGAATATTTTCAATGAAGTGCAATAATTGTATAGTATTCCATATTTCAATCGAAACGGGATTAATCGGTCGCCATTTTCATTTTTTCAATCGGTCATTATCTACAGGTCAGTGTAAGATCACGTGATAAATAATGACTTCTTTGGAAGAGTTAGTGGTCATACCGTGGAAAATAAAATAAAATCACATGACAAATCGTAACCAATAGAAAGCCAGTATATCCTTATTAATTTTCATGAGGTATAACAAATGTTATTACTAATACTGCAGGTGTTTCTGTCATGTAATGCTAGTGGCAATGATCTTGATCTTCAAAGCTATAGTTAGCATTTACATAAATAAAATGAAAAACAAAATACCACACTGCCGGAACAGCTCCAAAATCCCATAGATAAATCGTTAAAAGAGGCAAAATCAACACTCGCAACACACAAATGACCACTCACATTCCTGACCTGGTACATACATCTTACAAAAACGTGTTGGGGAACGGATCCAATTGAGAAACCGTAAAAAGAAACAAAATCCATATGTAACACACAAATACAAGACCACTCACTTTTCTGGCTTGGTACAAGCATTTTAGTAACAAGAGGCGTGGATAAGCTACTTTACATATTATTTATATACCATATAACATTTGTCATTAAACATACAATACTAGTGCACTGTCGAAGCATATAGGTAATATGTGTATGCGGCTTAGAAACAGGGTAAAAGGCGCGGCTTTGTCGAGCCTTTTCCCGCGTTTCGCCCGAATACACATATTTACCTATATGCTTCGACAGTGCACATGTATTGTATTTATCCTGCAATTTTAAATCGTAAATAAACGTTTACTATAGGATTAAACACTGTTTTTTTGGAAATTATCTATGTATAAACTCCGGCAGCTCACTCACAAGCTGAACATAACCAACATGACGTCATTGACGTCATATGAATACTTCCAGTTTGAAACGTAAAGATAAGACGTTATTTGGTTTCGTGTACGCTTCAAGTTTGATACAATTTAACTAAAATAAGTTTTCAAGGTAAGCTTTTTAATTATTTTTATGTCTTGTTGTAAATATGACATGTAGGATTTCACATTTTCAAGATGGCAGATACATTTGTATGTTCTATTTAAAACTGACCAATAGAAAAAAAATATTGGGCAGGCTATATTGGTCGGTAAATGTTGTCATTGCAGGATAACTTAACATGCTCATAATAGAAACGTGGATATCAAATACAGTACGTATGACTCGGATCTGATATGTCAGGTACGTACGTATGTGCTCATACTCATATCTGTAATAACCTTCATAAGGTACGTACGTATGTGCTCATACCCGTATCTGTAATAACCTTCATAAGGTACGTACGTATGCACTCATAATTAAAAGATTAAAAAAGCAAATAATTAAAGATAATTGGGGATAAACAAAAAACGGAGCATTGTACTACATATCAAAATAAATCACATCTCTGTTAGAAGATGTGCATTACCATGGCGATTCAATAAAATGAAGAAAAAGTATTACCACACTGTCGGAATATTTCTAATTCCAATATCAAAGTTGTATAGAAAGTGACAATATCTATATCCCTAACACAAATAGATGACCGCTCACTTTCTCAGCTTTTTACAGTCACTTCAATAGAAAAATAAATAAAACGTGCATGTTGTCTTTTGTAGATTTAAGATGAAGTCATAATTGGAGGCCCTGAAATGCATAGCAATAGCGTTAGTATACTATACAGCCAAAACAATATGTTGTTGTCCATATCATACCACCATAGACTTTGTATTGTCAATCCGTGTTTTTATCGACCTTATTAAAGTGTATGGACAGAGGAAAAAGAAACACACTGCATATCGTTACATGTTAAGGTTTTAGTCTTAGAGTTAGGGTTAGATTTATTGTGTTCAACATCACTTTAAATGATATCTCAGTTATATCTTGCGGTCATTTTTATTGGTGGATGAAACTGGAATACCCGGAGAAAAACACCGATATGGCTCAGGTCACTGACAAACTTTACTACATAATGTTGTATCGAGTACACCTCACCATAAGCGAGATTCGAACTCGCAGCAATAGTTGTGATATGCACTGCTTGCATAGGGAGATGTAAATCAAACTATCATGCGACCAGGACAGCCAATATGTTTTTTTTCTACATTTGGATGCTTCCTCATGTTAAGCCAGCAACTCTGATATGATGTTATTTTGAAATATTTCAGGTAGATTTTTGAAGCATAGTACTGCGAAAACAACAAATTTCTTTGAAACTGACGATGCTACATGTAGAACAAAACCAGCTTTATACCAGAGTTTAGAAAACAATGCTAATATGGGTAATATAGGTAATATAAACAAACTGAAATAAATTCCACATTAGATAAAGAAACCCTATTTTTTACCACATGTGAGTAGCCCTTTATTATTGTGCAATGGATATTGTGCTTAGGCTTCTATGAAAGGCTTATAATTGTAAAACTAAACCGATTTGGTTGCAACGAGCAATCCGATTAGTCGAAAGAGGTCATGCCCCCTATTTTGCATATCATTAAATATTCATGACATAAGGTCACTCGCATGTAACCAAAAATGTGGTTTCTTCAGATCTGCCCCAAAACAGGCAAGAACACAAATCTGTCTCTGTTAATGGTCAATGGTATCTCAACATATCCCATCATAATAATCAGTATAGTAATAGAAGTCGAGTTCAACTTACATACACTGATACACCATTGTTGTTTGGAGCAGTGTGCTTTACCTTTATAATAGTTGTCAATAACCTGCATATTTCATTTTCTTAGCTATCAGTACCTTAACTTCGAACACCCGTTGTTTTTTTAATATCCATGCTTATGTTGTCGTTTTTTTCTTTGAACACAGGTGCCAATTTAGCTATATCGAAAATGTGCTAATTGAATATAATGGTTTATTTCTTTTTAACCATTGAAATAATTTTCATAAGTAGAATGGTAGAGTATGTGTCTGGTATAACTTTATGCATATATCGCCCGGTCTTGTAATCATTCATATCGACGGGTAACACCAATATATCTTAAGATATACAAGTACACGTGACCTAGCTTTAGCCGGCTTCAGTCAGATCAAACCAAAGACTATATAAAGGCATTTCATGCTTCTTCGCATAAACACATGCCATTAAGGAGTAAGAGCAAAGCCTTGCTGGGTCGAACTCAGGATAATGCGTCAGAGTAGAGAGACAAATGCTATCAGTGGATTTGTGTTTCAACAGCTATCATCATCATCATCATCATCATCATCATCATCATCATCATCATCATTAACATCATCATCATCATCATCATCATCATCATCATCATCATCTCGTCGAAATTTAACTTGCTCTTGCCATAACATAGCCGAAAATTTACCACTTGGCCTGATAATGCAATCACTCACTCACTCTAAGTTGGGAGTTTGAGATAATCTATATTAATACATGTTTCCTTGACTTATGTCATCACCTGCACATATCAATAGCATATACAGGATGTACGTAGTAATTGTATTATCTTGTCAATTAGACTCAGATCGACGTCCGAACTGAAATCGACGTCCACTCCTCAAATCGGCGTCCACTGACGTCATTTTCTCAAATTACGGTCCAATTTTAGAATATTCTCACATCGGCGTCCTTTCCAAACTCGCATATCTACAATATGTCCGTTTGTACGATCAAGTTTGCCGTCAAAAATAATTGTAATGACAGTTTTGTTTTGCGTGTTTTTTTTTCATCTGTTTCTTAAAGTTGTTTTGTTTTGTGTTTTTAAAATATTTTCCCTTTCATTAATATTATTTAGGGTTAAGGTTAGGTTTAGGGTGAGGGTTCGGGTTAGGCTTACAGTTAGAGTTAGGGTTAAGGTTAGGGTGATGGTTAGGGTTAGGGTTAGGAATATGGTTAGGGTAAGGGTTAGGGTTAGGTTTAGGGTTAGGGTTAAGGTTAGGGGTATGTTTAGGGTTAGGTTTACGTTAGGATTGGGGTTAAGGTTAGGTTTAGGGTTAGGGTTAGGGTTAGGATTAAGGGTAGTGTTTGGATTAGGTTGAGGGTTAGGGCTAAGGTTAAGTTAGGATTATAGTTAGAGTCCGCTAAAGTAGAATGTACAATGTACTCTGAATCTGGTTTTGTCCCTTCCCCATTATTGTTTCAAAGCCATGTCCTAACGGGTGTGACGTATTTTGGAGTATACATTCGTGACGTCATATTGAACGTCTATTTGAGAATTGGACGTCGATTTGAGGATTGGACGTCGATTTGAGTCTGGACGTCGATCTGAGTCTTACATATATACCATGTATTTCTTAAATCTTATTTATTACGCAGCTTAAGCAATCTGATTCAACCCACATTGTACATAATTTGAACATGCTTTACCGGAAGAACTATTCGTATTCATTCATTTGATGTTTGTTTGTTTGTGTGTTTGTTTGTTGGTGGTTAACGCCACTTTCAACAATATTTTAAGTATATTGTGGGTGTCAGTTTTATTGGTGGAAAATGATTAAAGGACAAACAATGATCTACTATACACTACACTGTATACAAAAGATTGACTAACACGAACCACATTAACAACCTGGAGTGAACTCATGTGATATGGATGGGTAAACAGTTCCTGTATCAATTGTGGCAGCCGTCGTGTTATTCTTGCTACAAACCAGGTGATAAGTCCTGAATGTGAAGGAGGCCGGATTTTGATTATATGATTGTCTGTAATATATGGATTAGTCTTTAGGGGTTATACACGTGTCTATATAATGCATGTACCATTCAATTTTCTAATATGCAGTCATTGTTAAAAGTGGGATTAATATCTCCCCGGAAAGGGTAACATTATGCAATCTTGTTTAAATTCTTTTGTTTTCGTGTTCCCAACCATTTTAAGCTTATTTTTCTTTTCAATCTTTCGACTTTGAGCGTTCCTGATGATTGTTATTTAAGCAAAAAGTATATGCTAGTTAAATGCTAACAGCGAAGCTACTAAACCAAGTGTTCCCATTTTTAAGTTGAATAATCAATTCGAAAGTCTTACGCTTGGCCCTATGACTTGGTTCGACGATAGGGAATATCTGTGTCACAAATGACCACGGATATGTTCCACTTGTCGTAAATACTTCCTGATCCTTCTTTCCTCATTCATTACTTATCACCGGGTTTGTAATTAGATTAACAGAAAGGCTGCCATGTGCGATATTTATAGATCGTTGTTTGTTCTTTTGTTTTCCTTTTTGCCCATGTTGTTGTCTATTCTTCTTCGCTATGCGGATTCTGATTACCTCTTTGATGTCATCAAACTCTTCTTTTTAGCATTTTGTTGAACTATTTCATTGCGAGAATATTTTCGATGATATAATGACAATGAACACTCTGTACTAGATAAGCCCGCTTATAAAATTGATTTGAATAGTACTAGTGCACTGAAAAACATTATATGGATTAACAATTCGGTCGGTAAGGTCATGATGTGTTTAACATCACAATAATCGATATGTTGAAATATAATAGACAGTTAGGGTGATGCTAAAAATATCACCACCCGCGATCAAAGCAGAGCTGTCTATGATACAGATACAATATATTCGGGTTGGGTAAAATATTCATCCCTATTTACGTAACACGTTGTATTGCATAAAAATACGTCAATAGACTAAATACATTCGATTTCAATTCAAAGTCTCATTTAGAATTGATACATAATATACACTCTAAAAAAACAAAACTCTTATTAATATGGGGAAGGATCGTGTGTACTGTTGGTGTGCCTTTAAGTTAATTGGATTTTATTTCTTGTATTTCAGTTTATAGTCTTATGTGCGACAGGGAGTGGCACCTTAACCATACTTAAGCAGTATACAGGAGATAAAGTAAGTTATAACAGAGTACGATGATAATATTGAAATCAGGGAGTTTTTTTCTGAAAAAAAATCCCATGAATCCATTGTTACATTGTTATGCTCATGTAAAATTCACTTGAAAGGTTCAATGTATTAATTTTGCTTAGAGTACTGTAGAATTACATTATGTTGTTTTACTTGAAGAAAAAAACAAAAATGCCATCCGCTATGGGTGAATGTTTATGTGTAACTCAATTTGAAATTGGAAGAAAAAATGTAATGTATTAATACCGTATACTGTTTCCATCATCCTATATTGATGAACTTCTTATTAAAGCTAACTCACCTTTAATCATTTAATGGTATAATGTTGCTGATTTTGGCAATTTTATTAAAAGTGTTTGTTTTTTGCGTTGAAAGTTAATATATACCTTCAAAACAAGATTAAGTAGGAGACCTTATCTTTATATCCTATGTTATCATAATAGCTAGAATACTAACCTAATATCGTTACAAGTTTCGAATTCCTACCAAAGCATAGCAATTTTTATCACATGCGTACCTCACCTGTTTAAGTGTCCAACCTCAAGGCTAACTGCAGATCTACACAAACTCAACTAGGAGAGGTTATTTAAATTTATTATCATAACTAAATGACTATATTTCGCTACAACGTATCAGCGTTGCTATTCGTGTCTGATAACAATCTAATGATGGCATTCATGTTACTTACACTTGTAGATCGGTTCTGGATACGGCATGTCTGTATGTGCTCACAATCTATTGACAACATGTATGGTTCCTATACTTGTAGATCGGTTCTGGATACGACATGTCTGTATGTGATCACAATCTAATGACATGTATGTTTCCTATACTAGTAGATCGGTTCTGAATGCGACATGTCTGTATATGATCAGAATCTAATGACAATATGTATTATTCGTGTACTTGTAGATCGGTTCTGGATACGGCATGTCTGTATGTGATCACAATCTAATGACAAAATGTATTATTCATGGACTTGTGTATCGGTTCTGGATAAGGTATGTCTGCATGCGATCACAATCTAATGACCTATACTTTTAGATCGGTTATGGATACGGCATGTCTGTATGTGATCACAATCTAATGACAACATTCATGTTACTTGTAGATCGGTTCTGGATACGGTATGTCTGTATGTGTGGCTGACGTGAACAATGACGGTAACCATGATATTCTTAATTATGAATAAGGCACAGTTTTTGTATACTATGGAACAGGTGATGTATGTATCATGTTGTCTATGTTTGATTATTTATTGGGTAGGAAAGGATATGGATGTAAATTGACATGAGAGACTATCGAACATTACACTTAGATGAAAATGATTTGATTTAATGATATTATTTATTGTGTTTAACGCCATTTGCAGAAATATTTCACCTATATCATGGCGACCAGTTTTAGTAGCGGAGTACCCGGAGAGAACAATCGACCATGGGCAAACAACTGGTAAACTTTACCATTTACGAGTGCACCCTTTTTGTAATTTACAAAGCCGTGCGGGAATCCACGCCGTATTGATGATAGGCTTGTATGAGTTATTCGGCAATCCAACGACCTAACTCATTGAGCCACTGGGCCGTTAGATGCAAAATAAAATAAACAGACAAAAATATTTACCGCTGGTTGTTGTGTGTCTTATCCTTTTGGCTATCAACATCAGAACATTCATTTCACCCATAACCACTACCTCACCTTCCCTCTGATTAATTCTACATCAGTTTGTTTTTTACATGCAGGTGACATGTGACTCGTTAACAATCAATGACAATCGTCTCTTGGTCTATAATTTTCAAGTAATGAAATAAAAAATACCACAACGTCAGAACAGTTCTAATATTAAGTATATGCACTTTCAGTTCTCTTGCAATGAAAAACAAAAAATAGCACAACGATAGAACAGTTCTAATATACAACAGAAACAACACAGAAAGATACAAAAGTGGTACCCTTAACACACAAATAAATTTTCCTGCTAAATACAGACATTTTCAGAAAAAAAAATGTAGGAGGGGGAGGGTATACTATTTTGATTGATCTGTTATATAATAGATCCAGTGCAATTCACCAGAAAGTTATTCGTTTTCTATGGCATAATGCCAAACAGTGAAAAAACATAAGAGAAAGTGGAAATCAAGTATGGACTCAGACAACAGACATAGAGAGAGAGACGGATAAATCGCTAGTTCTATTATGTAATATAGTGTAATTTTAGAAATACATGTGCAATTAACATATCTATTATTTCAGTGTAAGTTCACCAGAACAAGTGGTAGTGTCTGCTGATAAAAATCAAAGGAGGTCGTTCACGCATTCCTACAATATATATAACAAAGGTCATAGTCCATTAATTACAGGGAAGATAACTTATGTTATTCCTGCTCTATCGACTGCTGGAGCTGTTCTGCTTCCTGTAAACACATATGAGGTAAGGCATGCTAGACAACGTGCTATGTGATTTAGTAAAAACTGTGAGCTATAATATTTGATTCAAATGTTCTCAGTAGAAATGTCGTCCTGTATCGGCGATTCTATATTTATATCGCACTCTACGAGGAAGCCAGGGGTGTTCATTTTTTACCCGTTCAGCCATCACAACTTCTTGTCACTTACTAAGGATATTCATTTCTTATCTTACGATCATAAAAATTGATAGAAGCTTATTTGAACATGCCAAGATCAAATCAAAAAGTGTTTTGTGGGAAACTTCGGGTTTAAGCTGAGAAATATGAATTTGTTAAATAAATTGTGCTAGGGTTGTCTATCTTTGATAATTTACAAATGATAAAATCTAGGTCGATTACATTTGATGGTATACTATCAGTCTCCGAGGTTATCATCAGCCCAGTAGTCAGTGTCCTGGCACTGCTATGATTTATTTGATATATTATTGTTGAAATGTACAGTTGCTAAATAACATAATTATCATCAGACATGAGGTTAAACTCCCTCAGACATAGGTAATCGTAACTTGTTTTAGATATCCTGACTCCCAATGCTGTTTAATTATATAGATTTCTAATCTTTTGACCTCGAGTCTATCTGATGAAGGCTATACCAGATATGTGTCGTTCATGTTAGGTATATTTTAATACATTTTTAACGATTTGAATCCTACTGACCAGATTATCTCAGTAGAATAGGAGTCCCTTTATCAGGGTAAAAGTTAGATGATTGGGGTCCCATTAACTTGTATAATCCGGCTAAATGTTGTTTTTTTGACACCCCGAGACCTAGATTGTCAATGGCTTCTATATTTTAAGGCTTGACAGAGAGCTGGTTTGTTTTGTTTTCTTTGTTATATTGTCTAACATTACTGATGGAGTTATTCGTATTGGTGTGATCAGTTATGATGCCGAAAATCAATGCTTAACTTGTTTAATTTGTTTGAATTTTGTGTGTACTAATCATATTATTTTAACAATAGCGAGTGAGTGAGTGAGTGAGTGAGTGAGTGAGTGAGTGAGTGTTGCTTAACGCCAACTTAGGAATGTATCAGCTATATCATGATGGGGACAATTTTCAATAAGATGATGATGAAACAACAATCCACGGATAGACATGACGCTTGACTCGGACACATTATCCTGATTCCGAGCCAACCAGTGTTTGCTCTTTCCCCGTAATGTTGCATGCTTAACGTAGAAGCAGCAAATTATATTTGTATGGTCTTTGCTTGTACCCGACTGGTGCTCGCACTAACGATCTATCGCAATCGAGGCGAGCATGCTAACCATTACACCACTAGAACCGGTGGTAAAGTCACGGTCTTCGGAAGGGTAAGCAGTATACATTTGATCTGTTTATTTTTTAATCATGTAAATGGAATCGTATATTATATTAACGAATAATATTCATTGACAGATAGATTCGAAAGATTCAAAGACCAACTGTATGATTAAGGTAGTTCCTGAAATAGTAACAGGGTCCAGTGATGCCTCCCCTACACAAATGCCAATGCAAGAAAACACTGGTTATGTTGCTAGAAGAACTGTAAGTAAAGGCTAAAAGAGATACAAAACTAATATAACAACACAACTCAATATGATTTTATTCTGATAAATACGAGGATTAATATGTTGTAATGTTACTACTATTGGCAACATGTCTGAAGTCAGGTAATTGTTATTACCCTTATATAGGTACCGATTGTGTACATCTTGTGTTAACATTTTAAGACCAAATTGTAGTATTTCAAACATAAAGAGAGTATATAAGTATCTTATCAAAAAATATAAAATTGCATTATACGAGGTTTTAGAAATAGGTAGAAAAAGTGAACTTTTGGCGAGATTCTTTGACATGTTTAAAGGTGATACAAATAAATGTTAATGGAAATCTAAGGGGCAATGAAGAATGGACAATCCAGAGAAACTGGTAACATTGGGCACACAGAACACAGACAAAAGACAAACACAACAAAAACACAACAAATCATATATTTTCTGATAAAATATTGTTCTTATCATGCAATGTCGAAAAAATAAAATTAAAAAGCAACTTGCCAAATTAAAAAAAGAGGAGAATAAAAGCTTTGTTCTAATCCTCTTCACGGGTGTTGGTTATCTGTGGATATGCATTTACCATTTTATACGCATTGTTCCATGGGAATTGTGCATACAAATAAACATTCCTGTGCCGTCTCAAATTAAACGAGTGTCAAATAGAAAGAAATATCTTTTCAGTCATTGTTAGAACATTTCCTTCTTTAACGGATGTTGAACTGAGGTATTTAGAAGCACCCTATGTTATTCTCAGGTTTTTGTTGTGTCCAGAGTAACATGTCGTTAGTTTAAAAGGTAAAAGGTAAAAGGTAAAATATATTAAGTTTAAAAATGTCAACATCATACACAAGTGTTTAAGAATTTCTCGTTAAGTTAAAAATAAAACATAAAACTGCCATCTTTAACTGAAACTTCAATCCACCAATTGTAGCTGCTGAGAACTTTCTCACCAAGGATAGCCAATGAAAGCCATTCAGCTTATTTCCAATGGGGGTCCTTTATAAGTATCAGCTTAAAGTTCAAGTGGACATTAAAAGATCATGAGCGGGTAGAGGGATTACTTAATTTTAAAATAAGTACATTATCTATGAAAATATATATGTATATATAATTGTCATTATTATGATATGACACGTCTTTCCCATTCTTCACTGGTATGTATCAGTTGGCACTTCACTTCTTTTTTAAATCTTTGCAAATCATTAATGGATTTGATCGAATCGGGTAGAGAATTCCAATCATGGATTCCATTGTAGTAAAATGTTGTTGATTCGATGCCTTTAATTTTTGGTGTAACATAATTAATCTGACTTGATCTAGTATTATGGGCATGATGTTCATTAATTTTGATGAAATTATTTTTCAAATAAGAAGGACAGACATCGTAATAGATTTTATGAGCATGGTTCAATCGAAGTTGTTTTACTCTGTTTTCAATATTTAAAAATCCTAGACTAGATAATTCAGCTTGCTTTATACTAGTTCTTGGGCCCATGCTTTTGATGAATCTAACTGTTTTGTTTTGTGCCACTTGCAGTTTGTTTTTTGAAGCACGAGTTATACCAGCGTACCAGGAGGAACAAGAATAATCAAAATGACATTGAATAAGTGCCATACTTAAAGTTTTCCGCGTTTCGGCAGATAGACAATTTGCCTTTCTATACATAAACCTCAACCGGGAATTAACTTTTTTAATAATAGAGTTAGCTGTTTTTTCGCCAGACAGGTTTTCATCAATGTCAATGCCTAAATATTTAACACTATTTTGTGAATTTATTATATGACCATTACAGTTAATTTGAAATTCAGTTACATTTTTTAATTTTCTCTTTGGACCAAAAAGAATGCATTCTGTTTTACCAAGGTGGAGTGAACGTTTGTTGTCAACGAGCCATTCACTACAGGATTCGAGTTCTTGACCAAGTTTTTGATAGATAAATTCAGGATTTTTATGAGAAAACATAATAGTACTGTCATCTGCGTACAGAAGTAATTTACAGTCTGAGTTAATGCTTATGGACATATCATTGACATAATAAAGGAAAAGTAAAGGACCTAGAATACTTCCCTGTGGAACACCACAGCTAATGTTTGCTGGGTTGGATTCTGTGCCATTAACATTAACCAATTGTTGTCTGCCTGTTAAATACGATTCAAACCATTTAATGTTAGATACTCCCATCGCTTGAAGCTTGTTGCAAAGAATTTGATGATCGACCGTATCGAATGCCTTCTGAAGATATATCATTACGATTAGTTTATAATGCATATTATCATAAAACGAGTCTGAAGATACCACAGGGGTAATTATCATCCGTAAATCAAAGAACAGATAACGCAATGGCCTAAAGGAAAAGAAAAGTAAAACGGACAACCTAATGGCAATGTGAAAAAAAGATAAACAACGATCTACAATACACTACACAGTGATCGAGCAACACGAACTCTATAAAACGCGGACGATAAAACTCCGGAGCTCCGGAATGTTGATACTTTAAAGCATCTCTCAAGACATCATATTAACATCATAAGACATTATGTTAACACATCAAAACATTACATTAACACTTTATGATATTACATTAAAACTTCATAATATTACACATTACAGTAACACTTTAGGATATTACGCTAAAACTTCCCGATATTACACTAAAACTTCAAGACAGTATATTAACTCTTTAAGACATTACATTAACACTTAAAGATATTACATTAACACTTCAAGTTATTACATTAACAACACAAGACATTACATTTACACCACAAGACCTTACATTAACAACACAAAACCTTACATTAACACTAAGTTATTACATTAACACTTCAAGATATTACATTAACACCACAAGACCTTACATTAACAACACAAAACCTTACATTAACAACACAATACATTACATTAACACTAAGTTATTACATTACCACCACATGACATTATATTAACACTTCAAGATATTACATTAACAACATAAGACCTTACATTAGCATCACAAGACCTTACATTAACAACACAATACATTACATTGCCAACACAAAACCTTACATTAACAACATAAGACCTTACATTAACAACACAATACATTACGTTGCCAACACAAAATCTTACATTAACAACATACGACCTTACATTAACAACATAATACATTACATTAACACCACAAGATATTACATTAACAACACAAGGTAACACTCCAAGATATTACATTAACACGCACTTTATTTTCAGGAATGTTCAGGTGTAACAGATCCTAAATGTATTGTCATGGAATGTATGTTTGAAACTTTAGAACCAAAAGAAGAAGCCATAGTTGACATCAGTTTCACTCTTGCGGAACAATCTCTGAATATAGACACAGTAAGTTACAATATAAGTATACTACTTATGTCATAGTAGTAAATTATGTGTTTGGTCTGTACAATATGAACTTAAAATTGAATTACAAATTACGTTTAGGTAGTTATCACCAAAATATATTTGTGAAGGAAATTTCCGAAACAATTGTAAATATCTGTAATTGCACTCTACTTTTGTGTGATAATTGATACATAACTGTGTTGTATATGAAGTGTTGACAGTGACGTTTTTAATCCTCTATTTTGTTGTTTTATTTGGCATGGTGGATTTCAAGATTTCAATATGGCGGTCCATTCACACTATGACATATAAAGTGTGAATTTGACGGCAGGCGCAAACTTTAACCAAATGTGAAAAGGGTATCAAACCATAATTCTTGTATTTGTAGATTAACTGTTTATATCAACTTGTAAAGGACAATCATCCATTGTATAATTATTTTGTAGATTTCTAATTTAAAATAAACATTTCTATTTGTTTCAGACTCCAGAATACCAGTTTTATACTACAGCAATAACCAGTCCAGTTATATCCGAACTACCTAATTCCCTCCAAGCTAATGTAATTGCCATGGTAAGATTTAAAACTTATCTCCTTTATACAAAAAAATCTGATTTTACCTATATTTACAGCAATATGTTAAATATTTTGGAATGTTAAGCTATCGAATATCACTTTATGAAAAAACTAATGACAACCATTACACAGAACAGGACGAACAGCGTTATTGAACATTTTTCATAGTATATTTAATATTAGGATTGATTGATTGATTTTTGGTGTTTAACACCACTTTCAACAATATTTCAGCTATATTATGGCGGCCAGTTTTAGTGGTGGAGGAAGCCGGAGTATCCGGAGAGAACCACCGACCATGGGCAAGCAACTGGTAAACTTTATCACTTGCGGTTGCGAGTCGAGTGCACCCTTTTTTGTAATTTACAAAGCCGGGCGCGAACCCACGCCGTATTGGTGATATGCTTGTATGAGTTGTTAGATCCAGCGACCTAACTCATTGAGCCACCTGGGCCCCTTTAATATTAGGTATATTAAAGACATTCAACTAATCACTTCAGCATGATGTGTCTACTATCACCACACCCAATTACTATTTGTTTTGTCTACGAAGAAAGATCAATCACCACATCTAGACACTGCTACCAGTTTAGTCCACTGGGAGACCACAATCACCACATCTGATCACTGCTACAAGTTTTGTCCACTGGGAGACCACACTCATCACATCTGATCACTGCTACCAGTTATGTACTATGAATGATGCCAATCATCACATCAGATCACTGCTACCAGTTTTGTCCACTGAGAGAATTATGACCACAAGTTTATCCACGAAGAGAAACCAATCACTACTTAAATTAACTACTTCCACCACACCTAATCAGTTCTTTCACTGTATATCTTTTATATTATATATTGTTTTTTAATTTCTACATTAACATATCTGACAACGTTTTATATTTTGTTAACAGACTGTCAGTTATGTGTATCCAGCCAATATTCAGGACACATCAGAGGCTATTAACCTTTGGGTCATTGTTGGTAGTGTAATTGGTGCATTGGTAGTATTTGTTGTACTCGGTGTTTTACTCTGGAAGGTAAGTATGCTAATTTGTGTAATCCTGATCAAAAATTTATAAATATACAGCAAGCAAGAAATATTGCTAAAATGATATTCCCAAAATAGTATTCTTGTCGGTAACATGCAGATGAATCTTAAAAGGTAATAACAATGGTGTGGCGATCCAAATAGATACGTAGATATCTAATTTATTGTACACGACACGTTTTCGGGATAAACTTCATCAGCTAGGTATACGCCAATAGTTAAAAAAAATGGAAAACCAAATCTTTTAAATATTATTAGGAACAAGTATACAACAGTGCCCAAAACAGGACAGGTAATAAATATGATATTATTGTCGTTTAACAGTAACAAAATGGGTGTCACTGGTAAAGCAGTACTAACCCTTCCGGGGCACGTATAGAAAAAGGCTCTTCTACTTGTTAGTTAAAATAACTATCTATATTTATGAAAGGGCAGATGTAGCCGTAGTCGTACGGTAGTTGGATTTACAACTACCTATGCAATCAAATCCCGCTCATGGTGATGTGTACTCGATACAACTTAATGTGATATAATTTGTCAGTGACTTACGACATGTCGGTGGTGTTCTCCGGGTACTCCTATTTCATCTACCAATAAAACTGACCGCCATGATACAGCTTAAATAATTTTGAAAGTGGCGTTAAACACGATAACCATAACCCTGACCATTCCTGAGCACATATGTTCACTCAGAGTTTTAGTAAGTTTCGTGTTGTTTAATCTTTAGTTTTGTGTGTAGTGTTTTCTAGATCATTGTCATTTTGTTCTCTTACTTTCTGACATTGTATTATCTTGCCCTCTTCATATGACGGCTTCTGATAAACTCTTTGGTATCGTCAAATATTTCTTTGAACCAACATCTAATCAACAACATCATCATTTGTGATCTACACACAAGTGACAGAATTCTTTTCAACAAAGTGTTGATATTTTCGTTGTTATATGTATGAATACAAAACAAAAACAACCTCGAACGAAACGTGTGAGCTGTACGAAAGAGCTCCAAACGTTGGAGCAGTTGGTACATAACTATCAAGGTGTTAAAATTAATAAGAACAAAAGGAAGTCATCTCTTTTTCGATAGAGTCTGGTAGAAAGTTGAGCATTGGTGTCAAGTTTGAGGTAAATGTCATGAAATGAGGCATAGGGAATAGTTCATGTTGTTTGTTTCATTTAATGGTCATTAGAATATTACATAGGTAAACGAAAGGACATCAACAATAGTTGGTGGAATCCGGGTCCGTTCGCCCTAATTCTCGTTCGCCCTATTATCTGTTCGCCCTGATACCTGTTCGCCCTGGATCCGTTCGCCCTAAAGGTGGGTCCGTTCGCCCTAATAATTATAATTATGTAAGGTATTAAAAATTATAGAAAAATAAGTGATATTTAATTACTTATAGATAATAAATTGGGAAATTATAAATATGCGGCATGCTAAAGTGTACAGTCAACCTACATAGGTATTCGTTATTCGAATTTACGCTATATATTTCATAACCACATTGTTCAAAAAAATTATTTTGAAGTCATTTCTAAACGGGTTTTGATAATGTTTGCAACAGAATAAGCAGAAATATTAAACATTATTTGTTTATTTTAGCATGATTTTACGTTAGAAATGTAGGATATTAGGTTCTGGATTAAGTGATCTACAAAAAAGGATTTATTATACAACCAGGCAAATAAATTCACACATTATTAATTTTATAATAAAGCGTGTGACAAGTTATATTTTGATTACAAAACCTCTCATGAAAAAAATCACATTAAAAATCATTTTGGGACTTAAAAAATCGCAAGTAATATAGCCTCAAACACAGAGCTACATTGTAGGTCGTTTCCCATTATCGCCGGTCAGAGAGTCATCTTTTTACTTGTTGAAATAATTCAATATATGATGATTTTATCGAATAATTCTATCTATCTATCTATGAATTTCAATTAAGCATTTCAAACAATATACGTAATAATTGCTTGAAAATAACTTTAATTAATTTCCATTTTTTTTTCATATCATTACTTCTATATTTTAAATTAAAATATCCGTTATGTTCATTAAAATACGCTTTAATAATCAGGGCGAACGGACCCACCTGTTGGGCGAATGGACCCAGGGCGAACGGACCCAGGGCGAATGTGTAGTTAGGGCGAACGGACCCGGTACCTAGTTGGAGAAACATTCACTAAAACTATGGTTTATTTCCCTCTGGCAAATATATTTTTGGACGATTTTAGAAGCTCTGTGTAGACCTCTTGTCGGTTGTATGCTCCCAATGTATTTTATTACTTTGGCTTTACAAACTTTTGGCTATGAGCGGACATGATAAAGGCTATTTTAGAAGCGTGTCGTGGGCACACACAGTGGTGTATCTATTAGTATGTATCACATATGCCTGGTTAGTTTTACACTGGAGAGGATGCATTATAATTTATGTTTCTCTTGTGGTAGTCTTGATGTGCACAATTAATGTGTTTGTATTAATACAAACATATATCATCTCCATATTGACGATTTCAAATATAAGCCTCCTTTGCAAGTTCTTCATTCATATATAATCCGCCTGGCCACGTTATAACTGGTGACCTTAAAATTATCAACAACACCTCTCTACGAGATGTGTTCGCCAACGTGACTAAATATCTTAAGCCTAAAGCCATACTCTGGAAACATACCTGATGGTTTCCGTCAAGGATTACGCGAGACAGTGGGCAAAGCGTAAAAAGGAGGACTTTGATACTCTTTCCAAATGGGTTAAGAGTGTGAGGTCGTTTATGCACATTATAATGAATAAAAAAACTCAAATGGACCATGAGCACTCGCGCTACATCAATTTTTAAAGATCGAAATGTTGATAAACACCTGTTTCTCCTCCATGACAAATATGTTATTGTCTCCGCCGTCAAGACAACTGACAATATTGTTTTGTGTGTAAATCACATTACATAGACTGCTTGATGAAGGAATTAGGTATTGACAATTCACAATCTACCCCACCGACTATTACGAAAGAGGAAATCCTAGACAATCATAGGTCTGTGTTATGTTCCTTTGGAATTTCAACGAAAGATGAAGAACTGGATCTACCATAACATCACTCCACTGGATTTCTAAATTACACAAGTGTCCTTTCAAATAGTGTCATATTGCTGAGTCTGGTAAATGCTCCACGAAACATCTTTTCAAATTATTAACATGTCTCCTGTCGGTGGTAAAAACCAGGCTTCAGAGTAACTGTGACACTAGCTTCTCGAGGGGTGATGTGAATCAGATGTGAATTCGAAAGAACTCCAACAATCTAGGTCCCTTTCCTGCTGCAATAGCATTTAAACATTTGAGTTCTCTACCCTCTACCCAACTATTCCTCATTCTCAAGTGAAAGAGAGGTAAAACTTCACAAAAAGGAATGGCCAACATAGATACAAATACCTTGTGCTAGGAAGGGACATACCATAGTTTGTAAAAACAACCACTTTGATTCTACCAAAACCTTCCCTGAAACTGATATTATCAACATGGTCGAATTTCTGATTGACAACATATTTGTGATGCTTGGTTGACATCTTAGTTAAATAGACAGTCGGACAGACGTATGGATACGAATTGTGCTCTTCTTCTCGCCGACTTGTTCTTTTGTTCGTATGTTTCATACATGCTATTTTAAGACGAAAAGAAGCTAGCCTGAACCTTTAATTTCACGTTCCGCTATATGGATGATGTCCTTTCACTAAATAATTTTAGGTTTTGTGAATTCGTTTTTCGCATCTATCTCATTCAGCTTTTAATAAAAAATACCACAGATACAGATAGGTCTATTTCATACAATGACCTACACCTCAAAATTGACAGTGAGGTCTTTTTAGGAACGAAACCTAAAGACAAAAGATATGATTTCAATTTTCCCAATGTGAACTGTCCATGTATATGTAGCAACATCACCTGAATATGAAGTATATATCTCTCAGTTGATACGATATTCCAGAGTTAGTTGTTCGTATCAGGATTACCTTGACAGAGGGTTGCTGCTAGCATGACTTGGTTGCCCGCTATGGATTATTTGTGTCACAAATGACCACGGATATGTTCCTCTTGTCGTAAACACTTCCCGGTTCATCATTCATGACTCATCACCGGGTTTGTAAATATATTAATACGATATGTGCCACTAGTGGACCAGGAACTGCCTACCCTTCCGGAGCACATGAGTTCACCCCCCGTCTTTAGTGGGGTTCGTGTTACTCGATTTTTAGTTATATATGTATGCTTTGTAGATGGTTGTTTGTCCTTTTTTCCTTTTTCTTTTGATCATTGTAATTTCTTTTCGATATACATATTCAGATTACCCCTTTGGTATCTTCAAACTCTTCATAAGAGACAAACGAGTAAAAGTTTATTTGATATTAAAAAATTCAACAATTAGTGAACTATTCACTGATCAAAATCAAAGGTCCAAGTAGAGATGTAAGACATGTTTGAAGATATCAAAGAGATAATTAGAAGGTGTAAATCAAAGATTGACGCACACGACAATGTTCAAAAGATTTGAATTGGTTTAATTTATTGTGCTTAAAAAAATTTCAGCAATATTGCAACTATATCAGGGCGACCGGTTTTAGTGGTAGAGGAAGCCGGAGTACCTGGTGAGAGCCACCGACCATGGGCAAGTAACTAATAAACCTGATCACATGCGGCTGTGAGTCGAGTGCACCCTTTTGTAATTTACAAAGCTGAACTCGAACCCATGCCGTATCAGTAATAGGCTTGTATGACGTATTTGGTAGTGCAATTACTGGAACAAAATAGGTAAAATAGTAGCCAACACAGTACTAAATTCAGTTAGGAGGAACAAGCAATGATCTATAAAACACAGAAGACCAACGATTTACCGAGATGAACTTCTCTAAGCATGATAGAGAACACTAGTGCCCTCGAAAAGTTACTGCTCCATTAGTGAGTGCATGATTGTTGTTTAACGCTAACTCGCAATTTTTCAGCTATGTCATGGCGAGAACACAATAATTGTCAATGAGTTTATGATTAGGTTTGCTTTGTACTAAACCAAGACGATAAGTTGGATGTTTGATAGTGCAAGCTCACATTATCCTGATTATCCTTAATGGTGCGTGCTTTACAGAGAAGCAACAAACAATTTTAAAGCCTTACAAAACAAATATTTGTAAAACACTACACAGAAAACTAAAGACCGACCAAACCAAACCTCCGTGAATGTATACAGGGTAAACATAACCTGTTCTATATGTGGCACTATTTGCGCAAAGATTGGCATTATTGTTGTGAATAAGATAGGCGTAATATTCCGTGATGTAAATCAGTGTTGGCTTTCGGTTGATTGGTTTATGGTCTTTAACGTCACTTTCAACAATACTGCAGCTATATCAGTGTCATTTGTGGATGAAACATGAGCACCCGAAAAAAAAATACCTGACACACTATCACATAATGTTGTATCTAGTATTCATAATCATGAACAGGGTTCAAACTCACAACTTTACTGGTGATATGTACTGATTGCACATGTAGATATAAATCCAACTACCATACAATCAACACCACGATTGTCCCGTTTGTTTTCGGAGTGACAATATCTCGGATATACTTTAAATTAGAGGGTCAGAGGGATTTATATTACCATTCCAAGATATTCGGCAACTATCAGTTAAATGTGTGTTATCCAGAAATAGGCTTTGAACCATATAGCCATTATTTTTGTCGCAGATTTGGCAAGAGTCCACATTGCCATCACAAAAAGGCGCGTACAATAAAAGAGTAGGTGTGTTCTCTGAGGATCATTATTTGCAAAAGAGAAAACAAGGGAAACCAATGAACCTGTCTTTGTTTGTTTATTTGTTTGTTTTTTTTTATTTCAGATAATTTTATTCATAACCACTGCTATAGAATTACCATATGTAGCCTAGGGAAGCTACATAGGGCCCCTGTGGTTTACACAACTCATTTGACCAGGGAAAATATCAAAATGAGTTAAAAGATACACTCCCTTTCATTCACAAAATGAAAATTACAAGCATACATGTACATTTAATTTAACAACATATATATCCTATTTTTGTCTTCTCACAAAAGAGTTTGGGCTATCAATAATTAAATTAATAATTACGACCAATCTGGTCAATTAGAATTGTACTGGACAATCTTATTTTACCTATGATTTCTTACCGCTCAGTGTACCACACTTATGTGTCGCCCTATTTATTAAATACCTTACAGTCTTTGTTTTATTCACTGACGTTAACATAAACTGACAGAAACTATCAGTAATACAAAACATGTACAATTTTCATTTCAACATTGGAAGACGGTTATTATCTCACATTTAATCTTTAAGAGTACAAACTCGCTATTATCCCAAGTTAGCCAACACTACACAGAGAGTAGGACAGGACAAGGCAGAGTATGCTACACATATCGTAGCATAGAATAATACATAGTAAAAGTTCAAGATGGAACGACAGATGCTGACCATAATACACATAGCAAACTTTAATTATATACAGT
Organism: Gigantidas platifrons; assembly: GCA_002080005.1. Lineage (NCBI taxonomy): Eukaryota > Metazoa > Mollusca > Bivalvia > Mytilida > Modiolidae > Gigantidas > Gigantidas platifrons. The sequence continues at coordinate 221,729 of MJUT01047753.1, read as the reverse complement.
TGATGAACCTAAAGTAAATAACGGGTCAAAGGTGGAATCGATATGATTAAAAAAACTGATGTTGTTCTTTATTTGTTTGTTTGTGTGATGTTTACCACCACTTTCAACAATATTTCAGTTATATTGTTGGAGGAAACCGGAGGAGCTGAATAAAATTTTATAACATAATGCTATACACCTCGCCCTAATCAAGATTTCAACTCACAACATCATTGGTGATAGGCACTGATTGCATAGGTAGTTGTAAATCCAACTATAAAACTGAAAAATATCATAATTCATAGACACATATAATATAATACACTAGTGTATGTTAATTAGCTTTGTTTATGCTTATTTGATTTAATCAGACAGAAAAAAATACCAACTTATGGAGTCTGCTCCTATATATACAATTATTATTACACTTATTATATTGTTTTCATTTAAATGCTCTTTCTTCTATTTAAGTAATCTTCACATGACATCATACACCTGCTTAATTGGTAGTTTTAGCATTAATATATCGTTTATGTTCTACACATTTTTATGTTTTGTTTTCACTTAAATGTTCCTTCCTCTATTTAAGTAATCTTCACATGTCCTCTCACACCTACTTGATGAAATACATCCTGAATATAGAAATAAAATATGGTGCATTAAAAGTATTAAATGCTATGTATTTGTAAAACATCAAATAATGGTATATTGTCGATACAGGACCTATATTTAACTTCACCCAGTTCAGTCCTCACTAAAGTGTATTAAATGAGAAATATAAATCTCCATAAGAAAGTGCAGTCATAATATAGTACAAAATACCTGTGTCACAACACAGTAAACAATACCCTTGCCATAGCATAGTACAAAATACCTGTGTCATAGCATAGTACAAAATACCTGTGTCATAATATAGTACAAAATACCTGCGTCATAATATAGTACAAAATACCTGTGTCATAATATAGTACAAAACACCCGTGTCCTAGCATAGTACACAATACTTGTATCATAGCATGGTAACACAACAGGTGGTACTATTGGAGCACGAACTGCTTACCCTTCCAGAGTACCTGAGTTCACCCCTGATCTTAGTGGGTTTGTGTTACTCGATCGTTAGTTTTATGTGTAAAGCTTGTATATCGTTGTTTGTCCTTTTGTTTTTTTTTATTTGCTATTGTATTGTCTGTCATTTGATTAATGGATTCAGATTACCCTTTGTTATCTTCACAGTAAAGACAGTGGCATAATATAATACAAAATACCGGATAGTGAGAATATAATAAAACAATACCGGTTACATATGGTGAAAGCTAAACTTGAACATACTAAAGGTTTAGTTAGAAGCCGAACATTCAAGTGGTGTTATGGTTATGGTGGTTAACGCAATTTTGAACATTTTGTCATTTATTTCGTACTGGTCAGTTTTATTGGTAAAGGAAGCTTTATCACACAGTGCTGTATCGAGTAAACCTCTCCATGAGCATGAATCGAACTCACAACGTTAGCGGTGGTAAGCACTGATTGCACATATGGTTGTAAATCCATCTACCATACGATCACGACCAACGGCGGGGCCAATACAAGAAAGACAAACAAAACAATGACAAAATAAGAATGAAAATAACTGTCGATTCTGTTGTACAATCCAATTACCAGTTATGCAGTATAATTTAATTTAATAAATTTGTTTTCTGTCAATATTACAAATGATATTATACAAAATTGAAACGATCTCTTTAATAACTGATTTTTTTTCTAAAGCTACCACTAAAATATCTGTTAATTAAAACAGTTGTAAAGTTTGGGGTTGATGAAGTGTATTCATGTGTATTCATTAAAACTGCTACACTATTAGCGTTGTTGGTGTATGTTAATTAAAACTGTTGCAATGTTAGGGTTGAAGGTTTATGCTAAACTACGATAACAGTCGTGGTAGTTATCATATCGTAGTTGGATTTACAAGTATCTATGCGATCAATGCATATCAGCACTAAAATTGTGAAATAGAACCCGGTTAATATCAAGGTGTATTCGTTTTCTACGGCTACTTAGGTTTCCTCCACCAGTGAAACGGATTGCCACGCTATAATGTAGGTTTGAAGGTTTATATTAATTATGAATGTCATAATGTAGTTGTTGGATAATTAATTACATCAATGATACATTATCCTACTTACCGTGATCTACATGAAGGACAATGTGGTCTGAAAAAAATGCATTACACTATTATTACCTGAGATTAAAATGATATGTCATACCTATGTCAATATAATAATTCCAAATTTAATGTATTCTTAGTCAATCATATGTCATAATAAGATCTTATACAAGATAGTAGAAGATTATAGTTTAATTCTAGAATGTTACTGTACATTGCCAAATTGTACAATATTACACAGTAAAATCCTAGAATGTTACTATATATTGTTAAATTGTACCACATTTCCCAGTAAAATCCTAGAATGCCACTGTACATTGTCAAATGTACAATATTACGCAGTAAGATCTTAGAATGCTACTGTATATTATTAAATTGCACAAAATTACCCAGTAAAATCATAGAAGGTTACTGTACATTGTCAAATTGTACAAAATTACTCAGTAAAATCATAGAATGTCACTATATATTGTCAAATTGTACAATGGTACTCAGTAAAATCCTAGCATGTCACTCTATATTGTTAAATTGTACAAAATTACTTAGTAAAATCATAGAATGTTACAGCACATTGTCAAATTGTAGAATATTACTCAGTAAAATCCTAGAATGTTACTGTATATTGCCAAATTGTACAACATTACTCAGTAAATTACATGATCATGTTTCCTTCTGATATACAGGGAACACATATTAAACATCACATCACAATACATGAGTAAAGACCCAGTTTAATATTATAAAGTAAGCATAAATAAATAAATAGTTACCTAAATCTACCTTTCCATTACTTATATTTTATTTTGTTTAATGAACTTATTTTTATCTTTATTTTATTTCAATGTCTATAACCAAATCAGATGGGTAAGTAAAGTTAGTAATTATAAATGGGAGGAGGTATGATGACAAACAAAAAATCTTTTAAAATATGAATTGACATTAGCTTTGGATATTTGTAATTAAGAAGGACTAAAATAACATGTGTTGTATTCAACAAGATGTATCTTACACTTAAAGTACACGTCATTTGCTGATTACCCCTCTTGTATCTTCAAATTCTTCTTGCTCTTTAATTCAACTATTGATATTTGATATGATCTAAATGTACATTTAATAGGAGTTACACTTTGGTAAATATGATGATACAATACTGTTTATAAGGAAGCAAGTTCAATAATGTCGTTTTTCTACTAGTTATGTTTAATTGATATTAACTCGCCCCGGGTCCATTCGCCCGTTACTTTCTATAAATTATTTTAATATTGTTGAACTTGTTCTCGACATGAAATGGAAATCAAACAACAAAAAAATCCACCAATAGATAATTAATCTAGTAAAAATATAAAATTTATTATTTTTATCTTAACAGTCATCGTATTGTGTTTTGTTAGTGATTATGTTCAAGTATATATAAGATGTACTTATCTGTCTTGCTGTTCACTTGATACTTACACATAACTGTAAATACAGAAAATTAATCACAATGTAAACCATCACTTGGTAGAAATATCAATGTTGTAAACATATGTTAAATGGAAGTAAATTAAGATATGCACGTGATGCATCATATATTATTTGTTATTGCAAATCATATGATAAATATTCAGAATACTACTATTAGTTGATATTCACAATATTGTGCAAAATTACTCAGTAAAATCCTAGAATGTTATTTTTATTTTATTATATTTCAATGTCTATGATCAAATCAGATGGATAAGTAAATTTGGTAATTATAAATGAGAGGAGGTATGACAAACACAAAATCTTTTAAAATATGAATTGACATTAATTTTGGATATTTGCAACTAAACATTAAGAGGGACTAAGATAACATGTGTTGTATTCAACAAGATGTATCTTACACTAAAAGTAAACATTATCCTCAAACTCTTCTTGCTCTTTAATTCAGGTGTTGATATTTGATGTGATCTAAATGTACATTTGGTGAATATGTGGTTAAAATACTGTTTATTAGGAAGCAAGTTAAATAATGTCGTTGTTCTACTAGTTATGTTTAATTGATATTAACTCGCCCCGGGTCCATTCGTCCGTTACTTTCTATAAATTATTTTAATATTGTTGAACTTGTTCTCGACATGAAATGGAAATTAAACAACGCAAAATCCCCCAATAGATAATAAATCTAGTACAAATATAAAAATTATTGTTTTTGTCTTAACAGTCATCGTATGTGATTGTGCTTTGTAATTGATTATGTTTAAGTATATCTAAGATGTACTTATCTGTCTTGTTTTGTTCACTTGATACTTATACCTGAAAATACAGAAAATTAATCACAATGTAAGCCATCACTTGTTAGAAATATCAATGTTGTACACATATGTCAAATGGAAGTAAATTAAGATATGTGCGTAATGCATCTAAGATTATTTATTATTGCAAATCATATGATAAATATTCAGAATACTACTCTTATTTGATATTCACAATATGTTTTCCTCTGACACCCACCTAACATTGTACAGACTCAAATAACAATTCTGTACAATAATTAAACGTTACCATCACTATACTATAACGCTATGACGTTAGTCATACATTCATCAGTATAATGTTGGTACCGTGACATATATATATATTTACAATTGTATTGTAAATAAATAAAAAAAATACAGGGATATCATATGAAGTGTGTTGACTATTTGAAATGCATAGTTAGATCACATAAATGTCTGTATTAACTTCATGCTTATATTAACAACAGAGATGCTTTATTGTCTGTACATTTATATCTGATTATATTTATGTACTAGAAGTTAAATAGGATGACGAGCGTTTAAGGTATAATGTTTATATCATGTGTTATATTCAACAATATTTATCTTACACTAAAAGTAAACGTCATTTTATGATTACCCCTCTGGTATCCTCAAGCTCTTCTTCCTCCTTAAATCAACTGTTGATATTTTATATGTTCTAAATGTACATTCAATATAATTCCCACTTTGGTTAATATGATGATAAAATACTGTTTATTAGGAAGCAAGTTCAGTAATGTCGTGTTTCTACTAGTTATGTTTAATTGATATTAACTCGCCCCGGGTCCATTCGTCCGTTACTTTCTGTAAATTATTTTAATATTGTTGAACTTATTTTCGACATGAAACGGAAATTAAACATCACAAAAATCCACCAATAGATAATAAATCTAGTTCAAATATAATATTTATTGTTTTTATCTTAACAGTCGTCGTATGTGATTGTGTTTTGTACTTGATTATGCTTAAGTATATCTAAGATGTACTTATCTGTCTTGTTGTTCACTTGATACTTACTTAGACCTGTAAATACAGAAAATTAATCACAATGTAAACCATCACTTGGTAGAAATATCAATGTTGTACACATATGTTAAATGGAAACAAATTAAGATATGTGCGTGATGCATCTTATGTTATTTGTTAATGCAAATCATATGATAAATATTCAGAATACTACTCTTAATTGATATTCACAATATGTTTTCCTCTGACACCTAACATTGTACAGACTCCAATAACAATTATGTACAATAATTAAATGTTACCATCACTATACTATAACGTTATGACGTTAGTTCTACATTCATCAGTATAATGTTGGTACCGTGACATGTATATATTTAGAATTATATTGTAAATAAATCAAAAAATTACAGAGATATCATAGGAAGTGTGTTGACTGTTTGAAATGTATAGTTAGATCATATAAATGTCTGTATTAACTTCATGTTTATCTTAACAGTATATATGATTTACAGTCTGTACATTTATATCTGATTATCTTTATGTACTAGAAGTTAATTAGGATGACGAGCGTTTAAGGTATAATGTTTATATCATGCGTTATATTCAACAATATTTTTCTTACACTAAAAGTAAACGTAATTTGCTGATTACCCCTCTGGTATCCTCAAGCTCTTCTTACTCCTTAATTCAACTGTTGATATTTGATATGATCTAAATGTACATTCAATATAATTCCCACTTTGGTGAATATGATGATAAAATACTGTTTACCAGGAAGCAAGTTCAATAATGTCGTGTTTCTGCTAGTTATGTGTAATTGATATTAACTCGCCCCGGATCCATTCGTCCGTTACTTTCTGTAAATTATTCTAATATTGTTCAACTTGTTCTCGACATGAAACGGAAATTAAACAACACAAAAATCCACCAATAGATAATAAATCTAGTACAAATATAAAATGTATTGTTTTTATCTTAACACTCGTCGTATGTGATTGCGTTTTGTACTTGATTATGTTCAGGTATATCTAAGATGTACTTATCTGTCTTGTTGTTCAGTTGATACTTACTCTAGCCTATAAATACAGAAAATTAATCACAATGTAAACCATCACTTGGTAGAAATATCAATGTTGTACACATATGTTAAATGGAAGTAAATTAAGATATGTACGTAATGCATCTTAGATTATTTGTTATTGCAAATCATATCATAAATATTTAAAATACTACTTTTATTTGATATTCACAATATTGTTTCCTTTGACATCCATCTAACATTGTACAGTCGTCAATAAGAATTCTGTACAATAATTAAACGTTACCATCACTATACTATGACGTTATGACGTTAGTCCTACATTCATTAGTATAATGTCGGTACATTGATATGTACATACAGTTATAATTGTATTGTAAATAAATCAAATATGTAACAGAGATATCATAGGAAGTGAGTCGACTGTTTGAAATGTATAGTTAGATCATAAAAATGTATGTATTAACGTCATGCTTATATTAACAGTAGATATGATTTACAGTCCGTACATTTATATCTGATTATCTTTATGTACTAGAAGATAATTAAGGTGTGAAACCTATAATTAATTTCTTTTACATTTTCTACTAAATTTGTGTTTTTTCGAGCCTGACTGGCTATTTTATCTTAAGCTTAACCTTTCTAAGACCATATATTTTCTGAAACGTAAATGATTCCTCTACGTTCTGTCAAAATATCAGGGCATGTTTAAAGTCTTGCAGTGAAATGCCAGGCTATGGAAAATACCTACTCTAAAAATAGCTCAGTCATCCCCGGGAAATTCAATATATATAGGTCATGCATCAACTCCTCCATAGAGGTATTAAAATACAACTAAATGCATCAAATTTGGGCTCAAAATAATCCTTATATATTTAACTTCAATTATCAATTTTAATTATTCCATTCCATTCAGTATTTGTCACAATACAACAAAGTGAAAGGAACTTTTTTTTTAAAGGGACTACTTTTGTTCTTAGCTCTGATTGGTTGAATTACTGGTTTGACACCTAAAGAGCAACAACACCTGCTTCTCTAACCCTTTATTGGCCTTATTTCTATTCCTTAGGAAATATCAACCACAAAAAACCTCATAAGGTATGTGGCTGTCTAATATTTGCAAGTATAAGTGTTCAAATGCAAAGGTACCCCCTTGAAGATATTTAATGAAAACATCTCCATTTACAGCTGTTGAGTTAAGACTGCGTAATATACCAAAACTTACCTATTCTCTTATATATTACAGTTATTAAGCTAATTTCTAATATAATAAGCCATTTTAACACATATACATGCCTCAGTTGTATATTTAATAGCTAAATACTATGAAATGTTTGCATTCAGCCCCCC
>MJUT01047753.1:177042-210956 GCA_002080005.1 Gigantidas platifrons | reverse complement strand
TCGGTAATGGAAATGCATTTCATAACAAAATTCACTAACCTTCATGTTTTACAGTTTACAGTTGTTTTTATTTTATGTATAAATAGACTGTGATGCTATGAAGTTACTGATATTTTCCAATTTAATGGCATTTTGAATTTAGCAACTTAAACAAGTAAAATGCTCACAAAATCTTTAAAATAAATCAGTAACCATGTCTTTCAATGTCATCAGCGTTCCTTGTAAACGACTTCCGGAAGATGTTAAATTTCAAAAGTCAAAGTCCATTGATGGTTGTCTTAAGTATTTATTCCGGAAAAATATAGGTAAAAACAATACGGGCATTTTTATGTTTGTTATGCACCACAGTGCTGTATGAATACATCAATTCACTAGGGAATTATGTTTGTAATGTGTTCTTAAATACGCATGAGCGAATTAAAATATATCGTGAGTTTTATCACTGTATTATTTATATAGCCAATCAAGGACGTCATGTTAGAATTATGGTGTTTGATCTCCAGGGTCATCATCTACAACAGGTAACATTCTAACTACTTTGTCGTTAAACACATTTGTTGATCCTGATATTGTGGTGTCCATAAGGTTCACGTTGAGCTTTTAGTTGATCCTAATATTGTGGTGTCCATAAGGTTCACGTTTAGCTCTTAGTTGATCCTAATAGTGTGGTGTCCATAAGGTTCGCGTTGAGCTTTTAGTTGATCCTAATATTTTGGTGTCCATAAGGTTCACGTTGAGCTTCTAGTTGATCCTGATATTGTGGTGTCCATAAGGTTCACGTTGAGCTTTTTGTTGATCCTGATATTGTGGTGTCCATCAGGTTCACATTGGAATTTTAGTTTTCTGTGTAGTGTTTTGTCGATCATGGAAGGCATTTTATCCATTATTTTGACCATTGTATTTGTCTGTCCATCTTTTATTTAAGGTTTCTTATTTCCTCTTTGGAATCTTCAAACTTCTCTCATTGTGTCTATTGTTATAGGTTTATTATGTATTATTGTCTTATAATAAACTTACCTTTGATAAATCTTTTCAAATCTGCAATATACAATAAAAAAAATTAATAACAATACCACTAGGTATGTGGTAAATCATTTTCCCTTCCACCAAAATAGTACAGGATACATTATATGTGTTACATACAAACAAAGAGTGTTGGTCACGGAGATTACCACCACTTTCAACAGTCTTTCAGTGATAGTACATATTTATCTCACTGAAATATTACAAGATACAACTCTGTGCTACATACAAGCAAAGAGTTCCGTATACATTTAACTGAAAACAAAGTATTAGCATACATAAAGAAGAGTCTGAAGATACCAAACGGGTAATCAGAAAGTGGAAAGATTAGACACATTAGTTTCGTATCAGATCCGGTTGTATAATATAAATTCTTAGTTTTATTTATTTCTGATTGGATTTATTATTATATCAATAACTTCATTTTCTATGTATTTATAAGTTGGCTTTTACACAGAAAACTACAAAGATGAGCAACACGTACCACACCAATTCCGGGGATGAACCCAGGAGCTCTGGAAGGGGTAAGCAGTTCCTGCTTCTTATAAGACACTCGACGTGATACTTATGTATGTAACATTTCCTTGATTTCCACCATCCTGAGTATTCCTAGTCCAAACCGGAAAAAAACATAGTAATATTGTGAGGTGTTGATCACGCTCCGATACTCTCCACTCAACATCCGTCGGATTGTTCCCTTGCTCGAGAAGGATAATCAGTTCCTGGTTCTTATAACATTCGTAGATTTCCATCATCCTCGTTCAAAACAGAAAAAACATAGTAATATTTTGATATTTTGATCACACTCAAATACTCTCCACTCAACAACCGTGAGACATATTCATGGTTTTTCTTACCTAATCAGGAAAACGTATTAGAGTAATATCAAATAGGAAGAGGAGAGTGAGTGAGTGTCAACAAATAACCCCCATTATAACTTCATCATGTATCCTCTTGCCTGGAAAGAAAGCACCGTTCACAATACATGTATAATTTATGACATCTCACTATAAGCTGTAATTATTTAAATCATAAAATAAATTACAGAACACGAAGATTCATCTTGACCTAGACAATTGACTAGTTAAACAACATATAGCAGAGATGTGTATGACGCTATTAGCAAAAAATACTTTCTGAGACAAAATGCAAAATAAAATAGTACATTTTATGTAAAACTAACCTGCATTCGGTACATCTATATAAACATCCGTGCTTTTCTTCCTCTACTTTTACAGTTGATCTGTAGATAAAGTTATATATAATGATCATTATTATATATGTCTCTGGTTTTATAACTAACAAATATATTTAAATATTTCCTGTTAAATAATAATTTCTTTCATTCCTCATTCATGACTTATCATTTTATATTAAACATGAGGAACATGATGATGGGTGCCATTTGTGAAATAGGGAATGCTTATCATTCCGTTGCCCATTACCGAATCTTAGTGATATTCGTGCTGCTCAATCTTGTGTATCCGCTCAGTAGTCAGTGTTTCGGCACTGGTATGGTTTACTAGATATCTCTATTATTGCACTTTACAGTTCTCAAATAATGTAATTATTATTAAAATTAAGGTTCTCCTCCCCCAGGCATTAGATACCTTTGACACATTTTGGCTATCTTGTTTATGCCCTTTTATTTACTTCCCTCCAAAGACTTTTAAATTATTCATCGTTCCAATCTTTTGATGATGAGTATTCCTCACCCAGGGTATTCCAGAAACGCGCCATGGACTTTACACAAGATATCTACGTTTTAGTATTCTGTGTAATGTTTTATGGAATTTCTCTTAGTTATTTGATACTGTCTCGTATCTCTTTTCTTCGAATTACGGTCTCTATTGACAATAACTTTGACAATTTTAATATGTTCTAATTTTTCTAGATTAGTTCCGGTCAACCATACTTCCGTTACTTCCATATCCCGTCAATATAATAATGGATGCATTTCATGGAGATGTATTGTGTGTATATAACTTGTCTTGTTACTATGATTATAGAAACCTTCTAACACATGCTATATGTATCTCCTTTGTCTATTTGTCGGCGCGGAGTGATATTTATTCCTGTGTACTCTTTCTTCAATGAACTATCACTAGCAGTCAGTCCAGTTAAGCGTGTGGATCTTGTACAGAATGGATATCAACATCATATCATCAATAGGCTGCATGCTCATGATATTACATCGCAGACAAGTTAGTCATTTGTTAAATAACAATAACTCAATCTCACCTATCTTGTCAATATGCTTTAAAAAAACATATACATCTAATATAGTGCGCATGACGCTTTGCTTGAATATCATTTAAAAGTAAAAAAAAACTTGGAAAGCCAATTGATTTATATGTCCTTAAGAGCAAGACACCCAAAGAGAATAAACAGGGTAACAGAAATCAGCCACAGTTACCTATATCTGAGGTAGATGAACCTTGGTCTTAATTATCATTATATTATCTGGGAACTGTAAATATTTGTTTTTATTAAAGACAACTCATAACCCCATCCAATTAATAATGTTAATACCTAATTATATTAGTTTATTACATACTTAGTTAAAATAAAGGCATTTGTGTATGACCAATATGACCGGAAGTAAACTGTTCATATTTTCACACCCAGGGAAAATAACCGGTTATTAGGTGCCCCTCGTGCTTTCAAACAAAATAAACAACTTCCGGTGTTTACTTCTGCAGATGTCGAAAGTATATAATAAATAGTTTAATACATGGGCATTTCCATATTGGCCTGGTTATCATCTCTCTACCAATATTGGCCCTCGACTTCGTCTCAGGCCAATATGGATGTGTCGAGATGATAACCAGGCCAATATGGAAATGTCCATGTATTATTTTGTATATATATCCTGTCAGCTGATACGTTATTAATTGTAATATGTCTCATTAAATATCATATCAACTTGTTCACATACATTCTACAAAGGGGAGGTGTGAATGTATGCTATAACGAAGGGTGTCGGTCCTCCAACATAGGAGCCATTAGGTTACTTCCTAAGGTTGATGTGAAACTCTCAAACAACGTTTCGCAATATGTGAATAAAAATAAGAGAAAACCGAAGGACAAATCAAGAATGGACAATCCAGAGGCACAGTCAACATTAATGGTTACACAAGACAAAGACAAATAAACTAAAACACACAACACAGACAACTATGCATCGGAGAAGACGGACCCCACAAAAAAACACGATATGAACCCGGGTGCTCGCGAAAGGTAGGCAGTTCATGGACCTTATAAGACACCCACTACTCATATAGTCAATACGTGTTGGACACCACAAAAACGGAGTTACATTTACTAAAAGTGACCATTATGTCCTTATTTCAAAAAGGTAGACACGAAAAATCAAACTAACCAACGTAAGAAAAGTTTGAAGATACCAAAGAGGAAATCAGAAGGCATAACCCGAAGAATAGACAATGCAAAAAAACAAAAGAATATGACAAGAGGACAAAGAAAATCTACAAAACAACACAGAAAACTAAAGATCGAACAACGCGAAGCCACTAAAAACCAAGATTGAACTCAGTGATCCGGAAGAGAAAGCAGGTTCCTCTTTCACATGTCGTACCCGACAATCCAAGTGACTACTTATCACTGAGGAAGGAGCTGAACTGAATAGTGAATACGACAAGCGGAACACAAACATTATCTGCTGAAAAAGACATTCCAGAGCTACTAGCAAAGTCATGGTGATGACCATGAAACTTTAAAAGTGACGACATCAACTTATCCAATAGAAATCCATGGTTCAGTAGCCGCATCAACTCTCTATAAATGATATTATGATAAGAACATCAAGCTCTAGAATATCGGTTAACTGGGAGATATATAAACCACAGGCAACTGCTGCTGAAATGCTGTTGCTTATCAATGAAAAGTTCACAATTGGAAAATTTGTAAGTTTTATCTGTAAAAGGCCCATCACTGTCAATGTGTAGGTCAAGACATGAAAGGACGGAGCTGTATATATGGAATGATTGACTTCAAGATCAATGTGGATTATCATCACCAAGCTTAGGAGAATTTAGTGAAAGGACATCATCCATATAGCGCGACTTGACATTAAAGAATTGTGCCAGCTTTTTGTTGTTTTTCTCCAAAAGCCCCGGTATGAAGTCTTGCACGTAAGAATAAAGAAACATGTCGGCGAAAAGAGGAGCAGCACGGTTTGTACCTATAGGAATGCCAACTCTCTGTTGAAAAACTCGATCACCAAACATAACAAATATGTAGACAATCAAAATCTCGAGCATTTTGATGATATCAGTTTCAGAATAAGGTTTATTCTTTCCTAGGAAATTGTATTCGTATCAATGGTATATACAAGCTAGTAGCTTCCTTAACAGGTAATATCCCAATATTTAATATACATAGTATATACTAGTTAGTAACTTATCTAACTGGTAATATGTTATCCCTGCATTTAATATAACAAAACAACCAAACCAAACATACCTAACAGGCAGTATCTCAGCATGTCCTATGGATAGTAAATACTAGCTATAGTATTAAATATTGGGCATTGTCTGACAACCAAACTAAACACACCTAACAGGTAATATCTTAGTATTTGATATAAATAGTATATACTAGTTAGTAACTTACCTAACAGGCGATATCCCAGTATTAGATATAAATACTATATACTAGTTAATAACTTACCTTACAGGTAATATCACAGTAGTTAATATAAATAGTATATACTAGTTATTAACTTACCTTACAGGTAATATCACAGTATTTAATATGAATAGTATATACTAGTTAGTAACTTACCTTACAGATAATATCACAGTATTTAATATAAATAGTATATACTATTTAGTAACTTACATAATAGGTAATATCTCAGTATGTAATATAAATAGTATATACTAGTTAGTAACTTACGTAACAGGTAATATCCCAGTAATAACTATACATAGTATATACTAGTAGGTAACTTAGTTTAATTACAAACTTCCTGTGTAATCAGTACCTATCGTCACAAAAGCTGTGTGTTCCCGTTCATGGTGAGGTGTACTTGATACAACATTATGTGATAAAGTTTGTCAGTGACTTGAAACAGGTAGGTGGTTTTGTCCGGGTACTCTGTGATCCTTCGCCAATATAACTGAAAATCACGATAAAACTGAAATATCATAGAAAGTGGCGTTAAACACAATAAATAAAACCAACAAATAAGGGTAGCCACAAAATTACCGAACTCCGAACGAAGCCTAGTAATACAAGTAATATAATCAGTATTTCATATAAATAATATATACTAGTTTGTAACTTACCTTGCAGGTAATATCACAGGTTTATTGGTCTGTGTTTTACTAGAAAAAAAACCGTAGACAGAAATAAAGAATATTCAATAACAATAATATGAAATTTGTATTGGAGGTTTAATTTATAATAATCATTTATGTGTACATGCCACTGTCTATAAAATACCATGTAATGATAATACACATGTACATAAAACAGTAGACTTCTACGGTCAATGTAGATTTTATTTTTGAGTATCCTCCACCAATATAACTGACCATCCCGTTAAACTGAAATATCGTTGAAGGTGGCGTAAAACACAATAAACAAAACCACCAAATAAGGGTAGTCACAAAATTACCGAACTCCGAACGAAGCCTAATAATACAAGTAGTATATAAGTATTTCACATAAATAGCATATACTAGTTTGTAGCTTACCTTGCAGGTGATATCACAGGTTTATTGGTCTGTGTTTTACTAGAAAAAAAAACCGTAGACAGAAATAAAGAATATTCAATAACAATAATATGAAATTTGTATTGGAGGTTTAATTTATAATAATTATTTATGTGTACATACCACTTTCTATAAAATACCATGTAATTATAACACACATGTACATAAAACAGTAGACTTCTACTGTCAATGTAGATTTTATTTTTGAGTGATTGTAAATAAAAACCTCCATGATAAATTACACAAAGATAAATATCACGGTCAATACGTTTGTTTCAACCAACACAGCATATAACTTAGATAGTACATATTATTAGTCATATCTTAAAGCTTTATTTTACAAGGTTAAAATGGTTTTAAATGTTTAAATATGAAATACATCCCAGTGACATCGTTTGAAGTTTTTGTTTTTGTTTTTTTTCTTTTTTTATTGTTAACTTGTTTCCGTCACGAATCTGGATGAGCCGATCACAGTACAATGGTGTGAAACAAGATATCGGGTTAAGGTATGATCTGGAAACTAGAGAAAATGAATTAAAAAATAAAATAAAGTAATGTTAAAAATTAAAAAAATATCAAACGATTTTTATTAATTGGTAACTATTAATATTTGTTTTCCGATAAACGAGAATTTCTCTCCCAGCTGACCAATGTTTGATGAGTGGATATGGAGCGTGATCATCTGTGGGTTGCTGACGATGAGTACAACAGTACGATACAAACTCCCAAACAAGCTGGAAGTAAGACAAAGAATACTGTCATATATGTGAAACTGACAAGTACAGGCGTGTACTCGTATCCTACATACAGTTACTTACCGTTCTGGTCAGACATTTTTGGGTGAGTCTAATACTAGTAATCGACAGTGTCGACAGTGTAACCTGTCTAATCCGAAGCATCAAGGGACCAGGGAAATCAGTCGAATTGGACAGGATGTAGGAAAACGTTTACCTTTAGCTAACAGAAATTAGCAGCAATTTATCAGGGGACGAAATATGGCCAGCTTAATTAGTGATGGATGGATTGAATAATTATTAAACAGTTCATCAATCAATT
Source organism: Gigantidas platifrons (assembly GCA_002080005.1). Taxonomy (NCBI): domain Eukaryota; kingdom Metazoa; phylum Mollusca; class Bivalvia; order Mytilida; family Modiolidae; genus Gigantidas; species Gigantidas platifrons. Next base: position 203,136 of record MJUT01047753.1, on the reverse strand, counting down.
TGATCAGATATATCAATTATTAATCTAGTAATCATGATGATCATGTTTTATATTACAATTACATGAATCATGTTATTGACATTCAGTATGTTTAAATGAGGATCGGTATACACCTACTTACCTCAGGCTGTATGTTCCAATCAGCTGATCAACATCGGAATGACTTGTTGACCTAGGACTGTATTTAACAGAGGAGAATACAGGTACAGGTACACTAGACAGCTTTGCTATGTCATCATTTAATGTCTGCAGATGTCGAATGATAGATGCATCTTCTCTGGATTGCCGTATCTTGTTTTCCCTTTTTTCTATCTCCTTTGCTTGCTCAAATAACTGTTTGTTAGTGATTCCTTTTCTTGCCTTGTTTTCTCTTTCAATGTCGCGATCATCTTCTCAATATGGCGGTCAACCATTGCTTTTAATTTTACCCCCTCTTCTGTTAATCCCTTTATAACAGACGTTACATTCAGGTCAAAGGTAGTAAGACCTCCCTCTATCTGCTTTTTATTTGTTTGGAACACATCCAATTTCGACTTTATTTCATTTCTGACGATTTTCTTAAGGTCGGAAATGAACTCACTCATACTGGACACTGTGTGGCCCTTGTGCTTGCCGGTGACGCATTGTACACAAACCGAAATTTCACAATTGTCACAACGAAAAATAAAATCTTCTCTATGTTCTTCACATCTCAATTTTACTTCCGGGACGACATTTTCACCACTATGAAACTCGTGATTTCGTGATACTTTTATCCTGGTATGCTGCGCTTTGCAGATTCCGCAAAAATATTGCTGACATTGCAAGCAATATTCGGTTCCTGGGCCCCCCATGCATATTTCGCATGGTTTTAACACTGACTGAGCCATAATTGTGTACTAAACAGGTTAACTGTTATCTATTTAGAGACGAGAACTTTAAAAAATAAACGTTTCCGGATATGGATATGTAAAGTTACGGTTGATTTATTAAATATACATGTTTGTGTTTTCATATGTAGTATCATTTTTTTACCATACTTTGTTTTGATTTATTAAATACATGTTCATGGTTTTGTGATTTAAAATTTATTGTCCCTTTGTCCTTTTTTTGCCATAGTACTGTCTGTAATTTTGTGATCTACGGCTTCTGGTTTCCCTTTGGAGTGACATGTGTTGATAGTGATATTAAATTTCTTTTGTAAAATTCCAACGCACAATTGTATGAAATCAACCACTTTGTAAGTCATTATATCAAATTTAATATTTATCATGTATGTTCCTTTGGAAGAGTCCCAGTGGTTCAAATGATACCGTATAAAACAATTTTGAAATAAACATTTTACGTCTAAAGGTCGTTTTAATCTTTGGGGTTTTTGTTTTCGATTTTTAGTCTTTTTTTGTTTTTGTATATTTTGCTTTAAGCTAAATTCAAATGATTCCTAATATAGCCATGCATTGAGTGTACTCATAATATATTCTAGCTGTAAGTTAGCATTTTGAAAAAGATGTTTTAATATAACATTGTCTTGAACGCTTTATTGTAAAGTCTTACACTTGAAACCAACATCAGACATATATGAGATGTGAGCTGAAATGTTTCCCGGCATCAGATACGTATAATCAACTATGCTAGTCCTTAGGATTCTTGACATTAAATTATTTGTTATTGGTATCGATTTCCCAAACAACCGATTCAATGGTAATTCCTGAACTTCTTCAAAGGTAATGGTATGTCAGTCTGATGTATATCAAGTGTATTTGATTCACATAGAATAGGCTCAGTCCTCGATCCCATTGTTTTAAATTCATGCATACTACATTGAGGTTTACATTCTGTAAATAAACAAATTGCTTGAGAATGCGTATCAAATAACAAATCAAAATATTTGTTCTTGCATTAAATATTTTTAGAATAACGTTCATAGCCAGTTGACGCTGCATGACGATATTTCTGAATCAATATCAGCCATGTTTCTTGTGCGATGTAATCATAACCTGCATACGAACATTAATAACACGATTCAAGAATATTTAAGATTTGCACTTATCCCACCCGAAATATTCAAATCTATTTCATTTTTTAAGTAAAACAACTCACTACAATTATTCAGCATTATCTTTTACATAATGTGTATTTAACATATGTAGCTCAGTCCAATAGTCCTCCATTTTACTTTCTACGTCTGAACTCGGGTACGGTTTTGTACGGCGACACATTTGTACACTGAACCGGATTGATCTAGTGGATAAATCGTCACTCGCTTTATTTCAGTTTGAATTTAGAGGTTATAGTTCATGGAATTTGTGAGATATTCAAGACACAAGATGTCTAGGGTTGCTTTAGTGAAACAGAAAATATGGAGTATAAGATAAATTAAAGAGGAATGAAAATGTAGTTTGCTCACATTTCATCTTCAAATTAACATATTTGATTTAATATGCATATGCACGAATCATAGAATGTAAAACGTATTGATCAGATTATTATAATGTGATTTTTTCTGTTAATTTATGTAATAAAATTTGAAAGCCTCTTGATAAAATCGAATGCATTAATCTTGTACGAATCAACCAACCGGATCAGTTGTGTGACGGTTAGCGTGCTCGCCTTGCGTGCGCTTTGTCGTTAGTTTCAACGCCGTTCGGGTAAACGAAATACCATAAGATTTGTAATTGCTGCACCCACAACTAAGAAGTTGGAGCAAAGTCCGGTTCGCTCGTAATCAGAATATTGTGCCCGAGTAGAGCGAGATATCAGAAGAAAAACCTAAAAACAACAAACATTTACATATTTAAAGCAAAATGTTGTCACAAAGGTAACACCACATACCTTCTATTTGTTCCTTAAATTATAACAAATCCATTGTAATCGAATACGCCCCCCTCCCTACCCGCTTGGGGTTTAAGAGCAAGGTATTTCCTGCATGTTTAACTGTCTTAAGTGCATGGGTGGGGTATTTTACCTCAAGACAACAACAAGGGTCAGATTTCAATATCGATATTTGGGGATGGGCTAAATAAATATCACTTGTAAAATTGCCAACACCATCGTCCTTGCCCACTTATGATTTAGATCAAAGGTTTTACCCGGGCCATTAACTGGCGTAAATGCGTAAGTGGGATTCTACACCTAAAACCCACATCAGCCTGTTAGATTTGAACTTCTATCTCGTGGGGTGGTACACTATATCAGTATCTCTTGTAACATTAACACCAGAAAACGTCTTGCCCACTTGTGATATACGTGAATGGTATTAACTGGGCCTTTAAATAACGTAATTTGCTGGGCGGGACTCTGCACCAAAACCTACAGCAAGATATCATATTTATACTTGAATATTGAAGGGTGTGACTCTATAAATTTATTCTGTAAATTTCCCAACGGCAATGTTATTGACTACTTGTGGTTTACGTGAAATGTATTACCCTGGGTATTTAAATAACGTAAATGTTTGAGCGGTATCCTGCACCTGCAGCCCACAGCAGAGTGTGAAATTTAAGTAAGGCATCGTGATGAATATCCTCCATGTTCATCGTTTGACATATCAAATTTAAATGAAAACCAGATATATCTAGTCATGTCTTTCTATCTAATGAAAAACCATCATGACACAACCTGAAGTTTTTCAGTTATCACTGCATTAGTGTGGTTCATTTAAATTCGTGTGTGTCACCTTAAGATACTACTATATATGTCCTTTAAGGAAGTAAAATGTTGTACTAACTGAAATGTGAATTTCAATCAATAACTAAAATACGGTCAACAGTAATATTATTCCGACTGCTGACTACCTCGGGTAAAAAACAAAGATATCTTGTTTTAAATGTTATGTCGCGAAGTGTACATAGAAAATATTACACGCAAACATTATTAACATAAAAATATAATTTAATAACATCGTCGTTTTCATTTACATTATTCTTAGAAATTGCATATATTTTCAAACGAAACGCCATATTAGAAGAAATAAAGCCTATAGTACATAGATGTCAGAGTCGGAAGATTGAATTATTTTTTTTATGTACACACATCTAAAAGAATTATGAAAAATAAAATCGTTTATCTTATATGTCGTTTATAGAAACTCAGAGGTCTACATAGAATGTCGAAAAATTCTGCTCTGGGTCTTTTTAGAATAAAACAGCAATCCAATATACCGAATATGAAAATTGCTCTGTTTTTACGATAAGATATATACAAAATAATGTTCTCTGGCAGATCGCTTATAGCAAACATACCAATGAAATGATGGCGAACACATGAAATTGACGAGATTATGAATTGTAGCTGTTGGTTGTTCCTGGTTGTATACATTTAACTGTGCCGGACTGATATATCTGTAAAAGAGATGGACATATATCGAGTACGCTCATATTCAATAGTTCTGTCAGTGGTGTTTTAGATTCTGCTTCCAGTCTAGTGCTTCATCTTTTGATCAAGTTTACATAGTCCTCTCTAAAGTCACATCGGTCTAGCGCAGAGACAAATAAAGAGTATGTTTTGCCGAAGTTATAGTGATACATTTTCTGCTATCAACAAATAATCGAGTAAAGGGAGTCTCATAATTTCTATTGTCACCAAGGCAATCTTTAGAGGATGCCCTGGAACACTGCTTCCATTTACATAGAGTGCCAAATCCGTAAAACGAAAATGTTGAAAGTTGAACGGGTTGGGTGTTTAATCTCCATTGACTGCCTTTTGGTTTACAAAACATATGAACATTTTAGACGAAATAGCTTGAGGAAATATTTGATCCCAGTAAAACTGTGTTGAAGATTTGATGATTATATAAATTTTCACTTCGCTTCTGCTAAAATAATAGGATGCTGGGGTGGATTTATGTTGATTTGCATGGTTCACCAAAACGACAGGATCTACTTCTACTGTTAAAACTTTGTACGCAGCATCCTTAATTAATATCTTAAGCATTGTAATTGCTTCGTCCGATATGAGTACACACGGGATTATAGTACTTGCTAACTTCATATATTGATCGACTCCGTTTAACTGATATTTGTCTATCTCGCAGATATCGACCATGGCATTTTCCTCTAGAGGCTTTCGTATAAGCATATCTTCTAACTAAATCTGCATTACAATCGCGCTGTAGTCAGCATCTTTCAAATAATATTTGTCCTATATAATAATAATTGACTAAAACATTGCAATTGTTGTTCGTCGTTACCGCTGGATAAGATTGTCTTAACTTTTATAAGGGTAACATGTGCTTGTTTGTTACACACAAGCGCATTATTCTATTCAAATACACACCAACTTTAGAAAACAAACTTTGAAGAAGAGGAAGATTTATAATTTCAGCTTTCTCGTTATATGTAAGTGTAGTTCCATCCTCTTTGACAATCTGTGCCTTAACGTATAGTCTACGGTGTCTCAAATTTTATATATAAGCACCAGATCCAGACAATAGAAAATCGACAGGTCCATCTTGAGATAATGCAACAAGAGATTTGGTTTTAAAAACAATGATAATTCATATGGCTGTCCAATATGCGTGTTGCTTTCTGTTAAATAGGACATCATTTTAGTTTTTAGGCTGCTGTTTCCCAAACGTTAAGTATATTATCGATCAGTAGCTTTCATGTTGTGTTCTGTTTTTTTGATGACCCTTCGTAAATGTCCTCGATTAGACTTCTTTTTAGAAACAATGAGTTCCTGTTAAAATGTTATCGTCACGTTTCTTTCTAGGAATAAAGCTGGACATGCCTTCTTGTCTCTTATATACACGTGAATATAATCTAAATCATTTAGTTTCACGAGAATATAATAGAGTAGCTATATACAATGTTATGAAATTTGTAGTCAGTTAAAATGCTCCTCTTAGTAGCTTTATTTCCAATGTACAAAAAAAAACGTTCTTGACAAATATCGCAGCAATAAAATAACTCATTAATTTCATTATCTAGTTGTAATGAATTATCTTAGTCCTACCACTCATTAACGTCGAAGTGGAGCTGTCGATTCAATTGAATGCGTGTAGTATTAGTTGGTTCCACCAATAATACAGGTTAATGTTGGTTTCTTCTATTTATTACAAAATTACTATAAACAACATAAGTACAATGTCAATAAAAAGAAAGACAACTCTTTCTAATAAATGTGTAGACATGTATTATGATTACTGTAAAAATGCTATGTAACTCAATTTGATATAACATAATTTAAAGTAAAGAGGTGACATGGGGGTCATGAACTCATCAAAATGTTTGGGTGTTGAAGAACGCAAATACAAATATTTCTTGATGTATATATACATGTACATCTTATTTTCAAAAGTGTGTCGTATGCAATAAATATGAAAATGTAAATGTAATATCACATTAAAAAGGAATATAACGAATAGGCATCATAATAAGCAGAGTTAGCATACGCTTCATACATCAATTAATGCAGTAAGCTAAATAACTTACTAACTAAGTTCATTAATATAGCAAAGCAAAACAAAGAAATGAAAAACAACATAAACATAAAATACACTGATTCTTACCCCACATGAGGTGCAAATGATTGCTAGATAGTTAGATCTCCAATGGTGACTCAATACATTTATACCTGAATAACAAAAGTGTTGTTTTACTCTGACTGTTTAGATGTATACATGACATTTTAATAAACAAATACGCACGTATCTATTTTAATAAATTACTGTTTTATGAACTGTGTTTACCATTTGCATGTGCTTAAAGGCTTAAGTGATCACACTAATCGGACATCCTTAGCAGTAAGCTTGTTGTGATTATAAATTTAATCGTGTTAATGTGAACTGTGTAGTGTGCTGCTATAATGTGTTACAAGGCCTTGTAAAGTAGGGATAAACCTGTACGAATTGTTAGCTGTGAAATAACGTTACATTAAAGTTTTAATATTCCTTTCTGTGTAATTTGCTCTCGTTACGTTCGGAGTGGAACTTTAAAAAAAAATAAAGTGCGAATCCCTTTGTATTTTACATAAGATTATATTCATTTGTTTTTAATTCAGAGCCTTTATCACAACATGTAAACCTTGGATGCCTTCCTATACAGAACTTTCTTCATACAATCTGTTACCGTTGTCACGACGACGTCCATGAGAACAAGTAAAAATGTAAAACGATCATTAAATTGTTTGACAATCATTCTGCATCTCGTACGCTTCCTGTGAACTGGTTTCTGTGGAGCAGGAACTGCTAACCACTACGGAGCACCTGAGTTTACTCCCGATTTTTAGTGGAGTTCGTACTACTCGATCTTTTGTTTTATGTGTGGTTTTTGTAGACCGTTTTTAACATTTTGTCCTTTTTCTTTTGGCCATTGTGTGGTCTGTCATTCTTCGATTTATGAATTCTGATTACACCTTTGGTATCTTCAAACTCTTCTTCTGTAAACTATAGGCATCCTGATTGTTAAAAAATTGCATAATTTTAAAACGACCAATGTTTATTCCAACTTGAACAACTAGATATAATTTTTCAGGACCACTAACTCCTGCCGAGTGCTTAGGATCGTACCACATGTTTTACGGTACTCCTCCATATTCATCATGTTAGTATAAAATGGATTAAAATCGAATAAACATTAAATATATTTTCAAATGGACGACTGGTTACTTATGCAAGTGAAATGGGGGAAAAAGGGAAAGATTCTTTCATTGAAAGTCAATGAAATCTCTTTGCATAATTCTTGAGCTTGTCGTAAATGTAAGAAGAAAGAAAAAATATCAATACTTGACCGTGTTCAAGTTTATAGTCACACTTTAAATGAGCGATGATTAATATGAAAAAAAAAAAACTTTTTATGAGTATTGCACTCATTTCTCGAATTTGTAATTGTCGATAAAACAAAAAAGTCTTGATGTTCTATATTGTGACGTCTGGAAATCCTTATATATTTGTATAATACAAATACGAGAGAAACAAGTTAAAAAATGTACTTTAATGTTTTAATTAACTGTAACTTGTTATTTCATGAACATTACAAAAACATCCATTGATTAAAATGCAATACAACAAGGAATCAGTTCTTTGTAAGATAGATATATATTTACAATTCACTTGTTTTTTTCTGCGTGAATTTCAGTTGTCCTCTTTCAGCTATTGTTTCTGTGTAAGTTCTCTAGCACTCGCGTATAAAAATCAAATGAAGTCTTTCAAGGAATCCTACAATATTTATAGCAAAGGTCCTAGTCAATTATTTACAGGGAAGATAACGTATGCTATTCCTGCTGTATCGACTGCTGGTGTTGTTCTGGTTCCTGTAAACACATATGAGGTAAAGGGTGCTATACAACAACAAATGACATTTCATTCATATGTTCTCGGTGGAGTAACAGATGTAAAGCACGTTCTTTTGTAAATGAGTTTGCACTGAATTTCTCTAACTCAGCATATCACTCTGGTAATAAACAAGCATCAGCTAATATATGACTACTGATTTACATGATACAAAAGGAGTAATTATAAGCCATTAATATAATGTTTATTTACGTGCTTATTATTGACACATTATGGCACACATCAGAAAATTATGCTTAAAATTTCGTCCTGTAACAACGATTATATGTTGGCACTGCACACTACAAGGTTACAAGACGCTACAAGAGATATATTTAACCGGTTCGATCATCACAGCTCCCTGTCATATAATTAGAGCATTCATTTCTTACCTGACTTTCTGATCATATTGATGGAAGCTTAATTTAGCATTGCTAAGATCAAATTTTTGAGCGGAACAACTCAATATTGAAAAATTATTTTTTGAGGTTGTCTCTCTTTGATTGTTTCCAATGACACCTTTTCAATCTACACCTTTGTTGGTGAGGTGTTTGTTGCCTTTCAAATCATTGATTACATGCGTATCCGGTGAAGGTAATCCTAAATACGTATTTTATGTTCTAAATTAGACATCCGACGTTTTTATTTGGATTCTATTGACCGGGGGAGGGGCGGGTGGCTCAATGAGTTAGGTCGTTGGATCTAACAACTCATACAAGCACATCACCAATACGGCGTGGGTTCGCGCCCGGCTTTGTAAATTGCAAAACATGGTGCACTCGACTCGTAGCCACAAGTGATCAAGTTTACCAGTTGCTTGCCCAGGGTCGGTGGTTCTCTCTGGGTACTCCGGCTTCCTCCACCACTAAAACTGGTCGCCACGATATAGCTGAAATATTGTTGAAAGTGGTGTTAAAACAACAAAAATCAAAAAATCAAATATATTGACCGGTGTAACTTGGTAGAGTTAGAACCGCTTTAACCGGATCAAACGAGGATGGGTGGTATCATATTTACATTGTACACAGCTTCTATAGTTTGAGTTGTAGCAGAGGAGTGATGTGTATTGTTATTGGTTAATCATAATGTTGACAATAATTGCTTGTAATCTTTTGACAAATTAATTTATTTGAGATGCTTGGTGTCCCATTTACTCTTTTCTTCCGGTTAAATGTTGTTGTTGGTGTGACACAGAGAGATCTAGATTTTGCACATCTTCTATTGAGTGAGGTTTGACAGAGGACAAGTTTGCATTGTTGGTCTTGATTATATTGTTAAACATTACGCAGATGAGTGTTTCGGATTGTTATTGATCAGTTATAATGTCGATAATCATTTCTTAACTGTGTAACTTTTGACAAATTATTTTTTTGAATTCCATTATGTGTATTAGTCATCTTATCTTAATGTATGTCCTTACACAATTTCAGATTTCGAATCAAATTTGCCATAATATGAATTTACAAGTGATCTATATTGTAATGAAGCTACTGAACCAAGGGTTCCTCTTGTTTAAATTAAGTCATCACTTCGAGATTTTTATCATGACTTAATTGCCTGCTACGGAATATTTGTGTCACAAATGACCACGGATATGTTCCTCTTGTAAAAACACTTCCCGGTTCATCATTCATGACTCATCACTGGGTTTGTAAATATATTAATATGATAGGTGTTAAAACAAATACGAAAGGTGCCACTAGTGGATCAGGAACTGCCTACCCTTCCGGATCACCTGAGTTCACCCCCCGTCTTTAGTGGGGTTCGTGTTACTCAATCTTTAGTTCAATATGTATGTTTTGTAGATCGTTATTTGTCCTTTGTCTTTTTTTCTTTTTCTTTTGGCCATTGTGTTCTTTTTCGATATACATATTCTGATTACCCCTTTGGTATCTCCAAACTCTTCATAAGAGAAACGATTACAAGTTTTATTTTATAATCAATATTTCAATAATTAATTAACTATTCACTGATTAATTTCAAAGGTCCAAGTTGAGGTGTAAGTCATGTTTGAAGATATCAAAGAGATAATTAGAAGCTGTAAACCAAAGATTGACGCTAATGATCAAATGCTTTGATTTGATTTCATTTATTGTTCAGCAATATTGCAGCTATATCATGGCGACCGGTTTTAGTGGTTGAGGAAGCGGAGTACCTGGTGAGAACCACCGACTATGGGCAAGCAACTGGTAAACCTTATCATCTGTGGCTGCGAGTCGAGTGCACCATTGTGTTGTAATTTACAAAGCCGAGCGCGAACCCAAGCGGTATTGGTGATAGACTTGTACGAGTTATTATGATAATAAGGGTAAATTATCGAACACCGAGCAATCTTCTAAAGGGAAAGTAAAAACTCATAAATCAACAAACAGACACAATCAGTCAACAACCGGAAAACTGGGAAACCCGCAATGGCCCTGACTTGGTACAGGTATTTCTAAAGAAATAGTGGATTGAATCAGATTATATGACTGCAAACCTGTCACTTTCATAACAGTTGAACGGTTCCGGTTGTCACTATGACAGCCATTCTCTATGCAGAGTTGTCGTTCCTGCTACGCTACACAACATCTCTGTCAACGCTCATTTTACAAGATTCTTGTAAAACTTAGAAACAGTAAAAAAAAATGTACTTAAAATTGTTTTAATTATTGTAAATACCAATAAAGACGATAATAAATCACTCATTTCAAATCAATTCTCTCTCTTAAAAATGATTTTACCCCCCACTTCTTGGAGAACTATTTTGCGGAGGTAAACATTAAAAAGTTAAAAACGATCACAAATCATTTTTAAGAGTGAATTGATTTGAAATGAGAGATTTATTTTCATCTTTATTGATATTTACAATAATTAAAACAATTTTAAGTAGATTTGTTTTACTGTTTATAAATTTTACAAAAATATTGTGTAATGAGCGTTGACAGAGATGTTGTGTAGCGTAGCAGGAACGACAAATCTGTATAGAGAATGTATAACAGCATGTATAACAATACTGGAACAAAATAGGTAAAATAGTAGTCAACACAGTACTGAATTCAGTTAGGAGGAACAAGCAGTGATCTATAAAACACAGAAGTCCAACGATTTACCGAGATGAACCTCTCTAAGCATGATAGAGAACACTAGTGCCCTCGAAGAGTTACTGCTCCATTAGTGAGTGAATGATTGTTGTTTAACGCTAACTCGCAATTTTTCAGCTATGTCATGGTGAGAACAAATTAATTTTCAATGAGATTATGATTAGCTTTGCTTTGTACTAAACCAAGACGATAAGCTGGATGCTTGATGGTGCTAGCTCACATTATCCTGATTATCCTTTATGGTGCGTGCTTTACAGAGAAGCAACAAACTATTTTAAAGTCTTACAAACATATTTGTAAAACACTACACAGAAAACTAAAGATCGACCAAACCAAACCTCCGTGAATGTATACAGGGTAAGTATAACCTGATGTATATGTAGCACTAGTTGCACAAAGATTGGCATTATTGTTGTGAATAAGATAGGCGTAATATTCCGTTTTGCCTGAGGGGTGAAGTATGTTCGTTGTCAACTTTCTTATGTTTGATGCAAATCAGTGTTGGCTTTCGGTTGATTGGTTTATGGTCTTTAACGTCACTTTCAACAATACAGCAGCTATATCGTGGTGGTCAGTTTTATTTGTGGATGAAGCATGAGCACCCGAAAAAAATCACTGACACACTTTGTCACATAATGTATCTAGTATTCATAATCATGAACAGGGTTCAAACTCACAACTTTAGTGATGATATGTAATGATAGCACATGTAGATATAAATCCAACTACCATACTATCAAGACCACGATTTCCTCGTTTGTTTTCGGAGTAACAATATCTCGGATATACTTTAAATTAGACTGTCAGTGGGATTTCTATTACCATTCCAAGATATTCGGCAACTATATGTTAAATGTGTGTTATTCAGAAATAGGCTTTGTACATCGTTTTAACATGTCTACGGAAATCTTACATTGAACCATATAACCAATGTTTTTTGTCGGAAATGATGGCAAGAGTCTGCATTGCCATAACGAAAGGCGCGTACAATAATATAGTATGTGATTTCTCTGAGGATTTTTCTTTTCAAAAGACAAAACAAGGGAAACCAATGCATGCGTCTTTTGTGTTCACTTACGTTAACATAAACTGACAGAAACAATACATGTACATTTTTTTCATTTCAAGATTGAAAGACGGTTTATAGCACATTTAATCTATAACATTTCAAACTTGCTATTACCACAACTTAGCCAACACTACACAGAGTGTAGCATAGGCCAATACAGAGTAAGCTACACATAGAGTAGCATAGAGTTATACAGAGTAAAAGTTCAAGATAAAACGAGAGATGCTAACCATAATACACATGGCAAACTTTAATTATATACAGTTGATGAACCTAAAGTAAATAACAGGATCAAAGGTCGAATCGACATGACTAGAAAACTGATGCTGTTCTTTATTTGTTTGTTTGTGTGATTGGCGGAGGAAACCGGAGCAGCGGAAAAAAACTTGATAACATAATGTTGTACACCTCGCCCTGATCGAGATTCCAACTCACAACATCATTGGCGATAGGCACTGATTGCATAGGTAGTTGTAAATCCAAAACTAAAACTGGAAAATAACATAATAAATAGAGACATATAATATAATATACTAGTGTCTGTTAATTAGCTTTGTTTATTCTTATTTGATTTGATCAGACAACGAATTACCAACTTATGGAGTCTGCTCCTACATATACAATTATTATTTCACTTATTATATTGTTTTCATTTAAATGTTCCTTCTTCTATTTAAGTAATCGTCACATTTTATCTTACACTTGCTTAATTAGTAGTTTTAACATTAATATATCGTTTATGTTCTGCATCTTTTTATGTTTTGTTCTCACTTTAATGTTACTTCCTCTATCTAAGTAATCTGCACACGTCCTCTCACACCTCACTGATGTATTTCATCCTGAATATAGTAATAAAACATGGTGCATTAAGTGTAATAAAATGTTACGTATTTGTAAAACATCAAATAATGGTATATAATCGATACAGGACCTATATTTAGCTTCACCCAGTTCAATTTATTTTAAAGTGAATTAAATGAGATATATAAATCTCCATCAGAAAGTGTAATCATAATGTAGTACAAAATACCTGTGTCACTGCATAGTAAACAATACCATGGTAATAACATAGTACAAACTATCTGTGTCATAATATAGTACAAAATACCTGTGTCACAACATAGTAAACAATACCCTTGTCATAGCATAGTACAACATATCTGTGTCATAATATAGTACAAAATACCTGTGTCATAATATAGTACAAAATACCTGTGTCATAATATAGTGCAAAACACCTGTGTCATAATATAGTGCAAAATACCTGTGTCATAATATAGTACAAAATACTTGTGTCATAATATAGTACAAAACACCTGTGTCCTAAAATAGTACAAAATACATGTGTCATAATATAGTACACATACTTGTGTTATATTATAGTACAAATACCCTTGTCATAACATAGTACACACTACTTGCGTCATAGCATGGTAACACAACAGGTGCCACTCGTGGAGCCGGAACTGCGTATCCTTCCAGAGCACCTGCGTTCATCACTGATCTCATAGGGGTTTGTGTTACTCGATCGTTAGTTTTAGGTGTAAAGTTTGTAGATTGTTGTTTGTCCTTTTGTTTTTTATTTTGTGCCATTGTGTTGTCTGTCCGTTGATTAATAGATTTTGATTACCCATTTCTTATCTTCAAACTCTTAATAGTAAATAAAGTGTCATAATATAATACAAAATACTGGATAGTGAGTATATAGTAAAAATACCGGTTATATATGGTCAAAGCTAAACTTGAACATGCTAAAGGTGTAGTTAGAAGCCGAATATTCAAGGGGTTTTATGGTTATGGTGTTTAACGAAATTTTGAAGATTTTTTCATTTTATCGTACTGGTCAGTTTTATTGGTAAAGGAAGCTTTATCACACAGTGATGTATCGAGTAAACCTCTTCATGAGCATGAATCGAACTCACAACGTTAGCGGTGGTAAGCATTGATTGCACATGTGGTTGTAAATCCATCTACCATACGATCACGACCAACGGCGGGACCAATACAAGAAAGACAAACAAAACAATGACAAAATAAGAATGAGAATAACTGTCGATTCTATTGTACCATCCAATTACCAGTTATGCAGTATAATTTAATTTAATAAATGTGTTTTCTGTCAATATTACAAATGATATTATAAAAAATTTAAACGATCTCTTTAATAACTGATTTTTTTTCTAAAGCTACCACTACCATATCTGTTAATTAAAACAGTTGTAAAGTTTGGGGTTCATGAAGTGTATTCATGTGTATTCATTAAAACTGCTACACTATTAGCGTTGTTGGTGTATGTTAATTAAAACTGTTGCAATGTTAGGGTTGCAGGTTTATGCTAAACTACGATAACAGTCGTGGTAGTTATCATATCGTAGTTGGATTTACAAGTATCTATGCGATCAATGGATATCAGCACTAAAATTGTGAAATAGAACCCGGTTAATATCAAGGTGTATTCGTTTTCTACGGCTACTTAGGTTTCCTCCACCAGTGAAACGGATTGCAACGCTATAATGTAGGTTTGAAGGTTTATATTAATTATGAATGTTATAATGTAGTTGTTGGGTAATTAATTACATCAATGATACATTATCCTACTTACAGTGATCTACATGAAGGACAAGATGGTCTAAAAAAAAATGCATTACACTATTATTACCTGAGATTCAAATGATATTTCATACCTATGTCAATATAATAATTCCAAATTTAATGTATTCTTAGTCAATCATATGTCATAATAAGATCTTATACAAGATAGTAGAAGATTATAGTTTAATTCTAGAATGTTACAGTCTATTGTCATATTGCATAAGATTACCTAATAAAATCAGAGAATGTTACTGTACATTGCCAAATTGTACAATATTACTCTGTAAAATCCTAGAATGTTACTATATATTGTTAAATTGTATCAAATTTCTCAGTAAAATCCTAGAATGCCACTGTACATTGTCAAATGTACAATAGTATGCAGTAAGATCTTAGAATGCTACTGTATATTATTAAATTGCACAAAATTACCCAGTAAAATCATAGAACGTTACTGTACATTGTCAAATTGTACAAAATTTCTCAGTAAAATCCTAGAATGTTACCGTAAATTGTCAAATTGTACAATATTACTCAGTAAAATCATAGAATGTCACTATATATTGTCAAATTGTACAATGGTACTCAGTAAAATCCTGGAATGTCACTCTATATTATTAAATTGTACAAAATTACTTAGTAAAACCATAGAATGTTACTGTTTATTGTCAAATTGTATAACATTACTCAGTAAATTACATGATCATGTTTCCTTCTGATATACAGGGAACACATCTTAAACATCACATCACAATACATGAGTAAAGACCCAGTTTAATATTATAAAGTAAGCATAAATAAATAGTTACCTAAATCTACGTTTCCATTACTTATATTTTATTTTGTTTAATGAACTTATTTTTATCTTTATTTTATTTCAATGTCTATAACCAAATCAGATGGGTAAGTAAAGTTAGTAATTATAAATGGGAGGAGGTATGATGACAAACAAAAATTCTTTTAAAATATGAATTGACATTAGCTTTGGATATTTGCAATTAAACATTAAGAGGGACTAAAATAACATGTGTTGTATTCAACAAGATGTATCTTACACTTAAAGTAAACGTCATTTTCTGATTACCCCTCTGGTATCTTCAAATTATTCTTGCTCTTTAATTCAACTATTGATATTTGATATGATCTAAATGTACATTTAATAGGAGTTACACTTTGGTGAATAAGATGATGAAATACTGTTTATTAGGAAGTAAGTTAAATAATGTCGTTTGTTCTACTAGTTATGTTTAATTGATATTAACTCGCCCCGGGTCCATTCGTCCGTTACTTTCTGTAAATTATTTTAATATTGTTGAACTTGTTCTCGACATGAAATGGAAATTAGACAACACAAAAATCCACCAATAGATAATTAATCTAGTACAAATATAAAATTGATTATTTTTATCTTAACAGTCATCGTATTGTGTTTTGTTAGTGATTATGTTCAAGTATATCTAAGATGTACTTATCTGTCTTGCTGTTCACTTGATACTTACATAGGACTGTAAATACAGAAAATTAATCACAATGTAAACCATCACTTGGTAGAAATATTATTGTTGTACACATATGTTAAATGGAAGTAAATTAAGATATGTATGTGATACATCTGATATTATTTGTTATTGAAAATCATATGATAAATATACAGAATACTACTTTTAGTTGATATTCACAATATTGTGCAAAATTACTCAGTAAAATCCTAGAATATTATTTTTATTTTATTATATTTCAATGTCTATGATCAAATCAGATGGATAAGTAAATTTGGTAATTATAAATGAGAGGAGGTATGGCAAACAAAAAATATTTTAAAATATGAATTGACATTAGTTTTGAATATTTGCAACTAAACATTAAGAGTGACTAAAATAACATGTGTTGTATTCAACAAGATGTATCTTACACTAAAAATAAACTTTATCCTCAAACTCTTCTTGCTCTTTAATTCAGCTGTTGATATTTAATGTGATCTAAATGTACATTTGGTGAATATGTGGTTAAAATACTGTTTATAAAGAAGTAAGTTAAATAATGTCGTTTTTCTACTAGTTATGTTTAATTGATATTAACTCGCCCCGGGTCCATTCGTCCGTTACTTTCTATAAATTATTTTAATATTGTTGAACTTGTTCTCGACATGAAATGTAAGTTAAACAACACAAAAATCCACCAATAATAAATCTAGTAGAAACATAACATTTATTGTTTTTATCTTAACAGTCATGTATATGATTGTGTTTTGTAAGTGATTATGTTCAAGTATATATAAGATGTACTTATCTGTCTTGTTGTTCACTTGATACTTACATATACCTGTAAATACAGAAAATTAATCACAATGTAAACCATCACTTGGTAGAAATATCAATGTTGTACACATATGTTATATGGAGGTAAATTAAGATATGTACGTGATAGATCTTATATTATTTGTTATTACAAATCATATGATAACTATTTAAAATACTACTTTTATTTGATATTCACAATATTGTTTCCTCTGACACCTTACATTGTACAGACTCCAATAACAAACAACGTTACAATCACTATATCATAACGTTATGACGTTAGTCCTACATTCTTCAGTATAATGTTGGTACTGTGACATGTATATATTTAGAATCGTATTGTAAATAAATCAAATAGTAACAGAGATATCATAGGAAGTGTGTTGACTGTTTGAAATGTATAGTTAGATCACATAAATGTCAGTATTAACAGCATGCTAATATTAACAGTACATATGATTTATATTCTGTAAATTTATATCTGATTACCTATATGTATTTGTAGATAATTAGGATCACGAGTTTAAGGTATACTGTTTTTATCATGTTGTTCCTGTATAAATATTTGTAACAATGTAAGCATTGTGTTTTAATATATGACTTGACATTAGTTTTTGACATTTGCAACTAAACATTAAGAGGGACTAAAATAACATGTGTTGTATTCAACAAGATGTATCGTACACTAAAAGTAAATATTATTGGTTGATTACCCCTCTGGTATCCTCAAACTCTTCTTGCTCTTTAATTCAGCTGTTGATATTTGATGTGATCTAAATGTACATTTGGTGAATATGTGGTTAAAATACTGTTTATAAGGAAGCAAGTTAAATAATGTCGTTTGTTCTTCTAGTTATGTGTAATTGATATTAACTCGCCCCGTGTCCATTCGCCCGTTACTTTCTATAAATTATTTTAATATTGTTGAACTTGTTCTCGACATGAAATGTAAGTTAAACAACACAAAAATCCACCAATAATAAATCTAGTAGAAATATAACATTTATTGTTTTTTTCTTAACAGTCATCGTATATGATTGTGTTTTGTTAGTGATTATGTTCAAGTATATATAAGATGTACTTATCTGTCTTGTTGTTCACTTGATACTTACATTCCCCTGTAAATACAGAAAATTAATCACAATGTAAACCATCACTTGGTAGAAATATCAATGTTGTACACATATGTTATATGGAGGTAAATTAAGATATGTACGTGATAGATCTTATATTATTTGTTATTACAAATCATATGATGAATATTTAAAATACTACTTTTATTTGATATTCACAATATTGTTTCTTCTGACACCTTGCATTGTACAGACTCCAATAACAAACAACGTTACAATCACTATATCTTAACGTTATGACGTTAGTCCTACATTCATCAGTATAATGTTGGTACTGTGACGTGTATTTATTTAGAATTGTATTGTAAATAAATCAAATAGTAACAGAGATATCATAGGAAGTGTGTTGACTGTTTGAAATGAATAGTTAGATCACATAAATGTCAGTATTAACTGCATGCTTATATTAACAGTAGATATGATTTATATTCTGTAAATTTATATCTGATTATCTTTATGTATTAGTAGATAATTAGGATCACGGGCGTTTAAGGTATACTGTTTTTATCATGTTGCTCCTGTACAAATATCTGTAACAATGTAAGGATTGTGTTTTAAAATAGGTCTGACTTTAGTTTTTGACATTTGCAACAAAACATGAAGTGGGACTAAAATAACATGTGTTTTATTCAACAAGATTGTTCATACACTAAAAGTAAGCGTCATTTGCTGACTACCCCTCTGGTATCCTCAAACTCTTCATACTCCTTAATTCAACTGTTGATATTTGATATGATATAAATGTATATTCAACATAATTCCCACTTTGGTGAATATGATGATAAAATACTGTTTATTAGGAAGCAAGTTGAATAATGTCCTTTTTCTACTAGTTATGTTTAATAGATATTAACTTGCCCCGGGTCCATTCGTCCGTTACTTTCTGTAAATTAATGTTGATATAACAAATCAATTGTACAGACCCTACTCTCAATGGTTGGTATAACAAATCAATTGTACAGATCTCACTAGCAATTGTTGGTACATGTATAACAAATCAACTGTACATAACCCACTAACAATTCTGTACAATAATTAAACGTTTCCATCACGTATGAATTAACGTTATAACTCGCGTCCTACAGTCATCAGTATAATGTTGGTATCGTGACATGTATATATATAGAATTGTATTGTTAATAAATCAAAAAGTAACAGAGATATCATAGGAAGTGTGTTGACTGTTTGAAATGTATAGTTATATCACCTAAACGTGTGTATTGACTTCATGTTTACATTAACAGTAGATATGCTTTATAGTATGTAAATGTATCTGATTACCTATATTTATTAGTAGATAATTAGGACCACCATAAGATGGAATGTTTATATCATGTTGTTCCTGTATAATATAACAATGTAAACATTGTGTTTTGTAAGTGATTTTGTTCAAGTATATCTAAGATGTACTTATCTGTCTTGTTGTTCACTAGATACCTACTTTCTCCTGTAAAGGTAAAAAAGGTAAAAAGGTAAAATATATTTAGGTTTAAAAATTTCAACATCATACACAAGTGTTTAACAATTTCTCGTTAAGTTAAAAATAAAACATAAAACTGCCATCTTTAACTGAAACTTCAATCCACCAATTGTAGCTGCTGAGAACTTTCTCACCAAGGATAGCCCATGAAAGCCATTCAGCTTATTTCCAATGGGGTCCTTTATAAGTATCAGCTTAAAGTTCAAGTGGACATTAAAAGATCAACATGAGCGGGTAGAGGGATTACTTAATTTTAAAATACAGAAAATTAATAACATAATTTAAACCATCACTTGGTAGACATAATCAGTTTATGTTGTGTACATCATCATCATATTGTTATATTATTTGTTATGATTTACAACAAATCACTAACAGTGATCAAAATCAACTTATCTCTGTCAATTAATCTTCAACAAAAACGTGATATGATCTGTATTTATTTAAACTGGATGAATCTATGTTAATGTAGAGATAACAATTCAATTGAAAATCAGAGGAATGCGATGTTATAGTAAATTCTTTGTATGTAAACAAGATATAAAATATTACTGTGAGATCATAACATGTACTATTATTACACTTATTGATATTAGATATAGTAGAAATATAAATTCTGGTGTTTGATCTCCAGAGTCATCATCTACAACAGGTAACATAACTACTTTGTCGTTAAACATATTTGTTGATCCTGATATTGTGTAGTCCATAAGGTTCGCGTTGAGCTTTTAGTTGATCATGATATTGTGTTGTCCATAAGGTTCACGTCGACCTTCTACTTGATCCTGATATTGCGGTGTCCATAAGGTTCACATTGAGCTTTTAGTTGATCCTGATATTGTTTTGTTCATAAGGTTCACATTGAGCTTTTAGTTGATCCTGATATTGTGGTGTCCATTAGGTTCACGTTGAGCTTTTAATTGATCCTGATATTGTGGTGTCCATAAGGTTCACCTTGAGCTTTTAGTTGATCCGTATATTGTGGTGTCCATAAGGTTCACGTTGAGCTTTAAGTTGATCCTGATATTGTGGTGTCCATAAGGCTCACGTAGAGCTTTTAGTTGATCCTGATATTGTGGTGTCAATAAGGTTCACGTTGAGCTTTTAGTTGATTCTGATATGGTGGAGTCCATAAGGTTCACGTTTAACTTTTAGTTGATCCTGATATTGTGTTGCCCATCAGGTTCACGTAGAGCTTTTGGTTGATCCTGATATTGTGATGTCCATAAGGTACACCTTGAGCTTTTAGTTGATCCTGATATTGTGGTGTCCATAAGGTTCACAATGAGCTTTTGGTTGATCCTGGTAGTGTGGTGTCCATAAGGTTCATGTTGAGCTTTTAGTTGATTCTGGTATTGTGTTGTTCATAAGGTTCACGTTGAGCTTTAAGTTGATCCTGATATTGTGGTGTCCATAAGGTTCACGTAGAGCTTTTAGTTGATCCTGATATTGTGGTGTCCATAAGGTTCACCTTGAGCTTTTAATTGATCCTGATATTGTGGTGTCCATAAGGTTCACAATGAGCTTTTAGTTGATCCTGGTAGTGTGGTGTCCATAAGGTTCACGTTGAGCTTTTAGTTGATCCTGATATTGTGGTGTCCATAAGGTTTACCTTGAGCTTTTAGTTGATCCTGATATTGTGGTGTCCATGAAGTTCACATTGAGCTTTTAGTTGATCCTGATAGTGTGGTGTCCATAAGGTTCACGTTGATCTTTTAGTTGATCCTGATATTGTGTTGTTCATAAGGTTCACGTTGAGCTTTTAATTGATCCTGATATTGTGGTGTCCATCAGGTTCGAGTTGAGCTTCTAGTTGATCCTGATATTGTGGTGTCCATCAGGTTCACGTTGGGCTTTGAGTGGATCCTGATATTGTGGTGTCCATAAGGTTCACGTTGAGCTTCTAGTTGATCCTGATATTGTGGTGTCCATCAGGTTCACGTTGAGCTTTTAGTTTTCTGTGTAGTGTTTTGTCGATCATGGAGGGTATTTCATCCATTATATTGACCATTGTATTGTCTGTCCTTCTTTTATTTAAGGTTTCTTATTACCTCTTTGGAATCTTCAAACTTTTCTTATTGTTTCAATTGTTATAGGTTGATTATGTATTATTGTCTTATAATAAACTTACACTGGAACAATCTCTTCAAATCTGCAATATACAATAACACAATAATAACAATACCACTAGGTATGTTGTAAATCATTTTCCCTTTCATTAAAATAGTAAAGGATACATATATGTGTTGCATACAAACAAAGAGTGTTGGTCACGGTGATTACCGCCACTTTCAACAGTCTTTCAGTGATAGCACATATTTATCTCACTGAAATATTACAAGATACAACTCTGTCCTACATAAAAGAAAAGAGTTCCGTATACTATTAACTGAAAATAAAGTCTTAGATTACATAAGGAAGAGTTTGAAGATACCAAACGGGTAATCAGTGAGGGGTAAAGTTAGACACATTAGTTTCGTATCAGATCCGATTATATAAATTCTTAGTTTTATCTATTTCTGATTGGATTTATTATTAAATCAATAACTTAATTTTTTATGTATTTATAAGTTGGCTTTTATACAGAAAACTACAAAGATGAGCAACACGTACCACACCAAATCCGGGGATGAACACAGGAGCTCCGGAAGGGATAAGCAGTTCCTGCTTCTTATAAGACACTCGCCCTGATACTTATGTATGTAACATTTCCTAGATTTCCACCATCCTGAGTATTCCTCGTCCAAACCAGAAAAAAACATAGTAATATTGTGATGTGTTGATCACGCTCCAATACTCTTCACTGCACGTCCGCCAGACACTTAAATAAAAGTGCTCGCGAAGAATAAGCCGTTCCTTTTTATAAGACACTCGCCGTGATTCTTATATATGTAACATTTCTTAGATTTCAATCATCCTCGTCCAGAGAAAGATAAATTATAGTAATATTGTGATTTATTGATCACGCTCCGATTATCTACACTGAACAAACTTCATATATTTGAAAGAATATCCATGGGCTAGGATAAATGTTCATATCCGTGGTTTGTTAACCTAATCAAGAAAACGTATCAAAGTAATATGAAATAGAAAGAGGAGAGTGTGTGAATTTGTTTATGTCAATAAATAACCCCCATTATAACTTTATCATCTATCATCTTGCCTGGTCAGCAAGCACCGTTCACAATACATATAATTTATGACATCTCACTATAAACTAATCATTTAAATCCTAAGAATAATTACAGAACACAAGGATTCATCTTGACCTAGCCATTTGACTAGTTATGCAACATATAGCACACAGGTGTATGACGCAATTAGCAAAAAATACTTCCTGACACAAAATGCAAAATAAAATAGGTAAATCTTATATAAAACTAACCCGCATGTGCTGCATCTGTATAAACGTCCGTGCTTTTCTTCCTCTACTTTTATAGTTGATCTGTAGATAAAGTTATATATATATAATGATTATTATTACATATTTCTCTGGTTTTATAACTAACTCATATAATTAGATATTCACTGTTAAATTATAATTCATTCATTCTTCATTCATGACTTATCACTGGATATTAAACACGAGGAGCATGATGGGTTCCATTTGTGAAACAGGGACTGTTTACCCTCCCGTAGCGGATCCCCGAATTTTAGTGATATTCGTGCTGATCATTCTTTAGTATCGTCTCAGTAGTCAGTGTTTATTCACAGATATGGTTTACTAGATATCTCTATAATAGAAATTTACAGTTCCTAAATAATGTAATTATTATTAATACTAAGGATCTTCTCCGTCAGACCTTTTGTCTATCTTGCTTACGCACTTTCATTTACTTTCTTAGAAAATTATTTATCTTTCAAGTCTTTTGACTGTCAGCACTCCTCTCTCAGGTTATTCCAGAAACGCATCATGCGCTTCACATACGATATCTATGATTTAGTATTTTGTGTAAAGTTTTATGGACTAATCTTTTGTCTTTTTGTTATTTGATATTGTCCTCTCTGTCTTTTCTTCGACGTACAGTCTCTATTGACAATAACTTGATATATTCTAGTTGTTTCTAGATTAGGTTCGGTCAACCATACTTTCGCGTACTTCCATATCTTGTCAAGATAATAATAGAAGCATGTCATGAAGACATATTATGTGTAAATAACTTGTCTTGTTACTATAACTATAGAAACATTCTAACACACACGAGATGCGTATCTCATTTGTCTATTTGTGTACTTTTTTCTTCAATGAGCTAGCACTAGCAGTGCAGTTAAGCGTGTTGATCTTGTACACAATGGATATCAGCATCATAGCATCAAAAGGTTGTTTGTTCTTGCTATTGTATTACAGACAAGTTACTCATCTGTTAAATAACAATCACTCAATCTCACCTACCATGTCAATATATTATCAAATAAGGGTAATAACAAAATTACCGAACTCCGAACAATCTTCTAAAAGGAAAGTCAAAACTCACAAGTATATAAACAGACAAAATCAGTCAACAATCGGAAAACTGTGAAAACCGTAATGGCCCTGCCTTGGTACAGGCATTTCCAAAGAAATGGTGGGTTGAATAAGATTTTAAGGCGCCAAACCTAGACACCTTATACAGTGCTCATGACACTTTTCTGGAATATCATTTATAAGTACATTCAAAGTCAAAAATGATTAAAATGTTTTGAGGAACACGAAAACCAAAGAGAATAAACAGGGTAACAGAAATCAGTTAAGTTACCTATGTCTGAGGGAGATGAACCTTGGTTTTAATTATCATTATATTATCTAGGAACTGTAAATATTTGCTTTAATAAAGACAAAGTATAACCTCCATCCAATTAATAATGTTAAGAAAATATGCCAAGGAAGAAATCAGGAGCCATAACTCGAAGGAGGGTGGACAAAACGTACAATGGCCAAAATAAATAGGACAAAAGGACAAACAACGATCTACAAAACTACACGCAAACCTAAAGATCGAGTAAAGGGAACCCCACCAAAATGCGGGATTGAACTCATTGCTCCGGAAGAAACAGCAGTTCCTCTTCCACATGTTGACCTATCGTATTACTCTTTTGACAATCCCGGTGAGAAGTTATGAATGAGGAAGAAACTGAATTGTGATTACAACAAACGGAACACAAACATTGTCTTCTGACAAAGACATTCCGTTGCTGTTAACAAAGTCATAGTGGTTACCATAAAACATTCAACGTGATGACTTCAACTTAAACAATAGGAACCGTTGGTTCATCACCTCCATTGTTAAAATAAACTCTCTATCAATGACATCAAGATAGAAACAACAATATCTGGAATATTGTACCAACTGACAGATATATACTCCATATGCAAGTGGAATGTTGTTGCATATAAATAAAAGCTTGAAAAATGAAAACCGCGTAAATTGTTTTTTTTTAACTATCATTTTGAGGTGTAGGTCAAGGATTGAGAGGACCGTGCTGTATATATGGCATCATTTATATCAAGATCAAAGGGATTATAATCACCAAACTTAGAAGAATTTACCGAAATGACACCATCTATAGTGTAATTTGAAATTAAAGGATCGGGATCGCTTCATTTTGTTTTTGTACGAATAAAGAAACAATTTGGCTAAAGGAGGAGCACGATTTGTAGCAATATAAATGCCGAATGTGTGATGAAAAACACGGTTACCAAGCATAACATACCTTGTCAACCAAACACTCGAGCATTTTGATATACTTCGATATACGATTTCTGATTGTCCCTTTGGTATCTTCAATCTCTTCTTGATAATATCAGTTTATCAATTTCAGAAAACTGTTTGGTAGAATTATTATTATGTTTTGCAAAATAAGGTTTATGCTTTCCTAAGAAGATATACTTGTATCTACGTTGGTCATTCTTTTTAAAAGAAATATAGTTTCACTACTTCGCTTAATCTGTATTTTAGCTGGGAGTGGGAAAATGTTCAGGGTAGAGAAGTCACATAATCAATGATATTGCTACATGTACATGTTTATAATACATGTTTGACATTCATTTTGATATAGTATATACTATACTGTTTAAACAACTAAATAATGATATTCTGTTACAATAAATTCCGTGTTAGATATTGTTGAATTTATGTGGTATTTAATATAAATATAATATAACTTATCTCGAATGAATTTATTTATTTATTTATTTATTTATTTATTTAT